>VYXB01005595.1:1433925-1456598 GCA_013397135.1 Pachyramphus minor
GAGCCCAGCCCGGAGGCTCCTCTCTCGGCACGGCCGGTGCGCGGCGGCCCCGCGGGGGAACAGCCGCGCTCGGGGGGCCGAGCCCTTGCACCGGCCCCGCCGCTGCCAAACCCGCCCGGCACAGGGACAGCCGGACCCGGGCCGGCGTCACCCCGACAGCCGCCGCTGCTTTCCCCTGAAACTCTTCTGGGGGTGGTCACAGGTACTTCTGGCTCTTCCTGCCTTTCAGTCAATTCCAAAGCAGAGGGAAAGGCAGCCCTAGGCACAGCCCTGCCTGCAGATAGAAAAACACATCATACACATGACGCCCCAAACAGCAATACTGAGTAGTACCAGTTCTTGTCATATTTTAGTTTTTACTGTTTTTATACTACAGTCTTAAAACATCTTTAATATCGGCTACAAAGTTTCCAGCACGCCGCATGGAGGGCCTGGTGCTTCTTCCCCCAGTTTCAGAATTGCATGGGAGAGGATTTCTCTTTAGGAAGCTGGAGGTGGAGGTTTTGGAATTAAAAAGTCACATTCCAATTCCAAGCGTCCCACGAAGTTTGCAAAGAAGACTTAGGACCACTTCCTGGTGACAACCAAAGACTGAAGTTTTGGCTTCTCCCCACCATCGCGGAGCAGGACATTTTGTCCTCAACCCCCCTCTGTTCTACCACAGCATGTCTGATCTGCACTGCCCAAGAGAAAAAACAACCATTTGAAATTTGGGGTTTGAGTTGACAAACTCAACTGCTTTGAAAATTAGGATTTGTACCTAAACCTCCTACCAAAAACCAACTGGAAGCTGGTGGGACTTTAACATATCTTGGAAAAGGGGAAAGCCCACTATGAATAACTTTATTTTCTAAACCCCATATTCTTCAGCTATTCTGAGAATTATAAGCACAGCAAGAAAAGATAATGAGAAAGGTCTATTCTGATGTTTCCTGCACATCAAAGATGCAAATAAAAAGGTTCCAATTGATAAACTTTTCTTTTAATGCAACAAAGAAAAGCATTAGCCAAATAAAGGATTTTGTTATCCTTAAGGAGACAACAGTAACAGAAGAAAAAACTGGTTTGTTTTATTTATTTTTTAATAAAGTTAATTCTGCAAAATCCCACGATTTGGTCTACACTTGCAGCACATAAATACAAACAGTTTTTATTATAAGACTGAGGTTTAGTAATTTACAGGATTCCTCCATAGCAACCCTAGTCCCAAGCAAACATAGCCACAACATGACACTGGTGGTGTAGTACCACAAATGCTTTAGATTAGGAAGGGGGGGGGGGCATAAAAAACAAACAAACCCCACACTTCAGTATGGTTTGGAGTGTTTTGTTTAATCAACACTCTGAATTTAACTCTTTTACTCAGTAAAAAGAGAACTTGCCAGAAAAGGTTATTTAGAAACATCATGCATTTACTGGCTGAATCAGCGATTCTTCCGTTTAAATTCTGGAAGTGCTTTTCACTCTCCATTTGAAGGGCAGGGGAAGAGGAAAGAAGCCAATGCAATATTCCTTAGAAGTTTTGTAAAAATTTGTATGTCAGAGGAGAGAGAAGACAATCCTCGATGGGACTTCTATCATAACAGGAACACAAAACTGGAGAAAATTTACTGAAATCCCAGTACATCTTGAAGTGTTGGTATATGATTTATGTGAGCACCTCACAACCCAGGACTGCATCAGGATTCTCCCTGTGTTGAGAACAATCATTCTGCAGCCACATAGCAGCCACAGGCATCTTACCACTGTATATCAATTGTTACAGTAGGATCTTAGTTCACTTTCCAAGCCATTTGATTTAAGCCCATAATGTAACAGTGATGCAAGTTCCTGAAACCCAGATTTGAGGGGAAAAAAAAGGCATCTTACCATATCCTTTTGTGTGCAAGTCTCCCGCCATGTTTTATGTGGTCACTGAACTATGTCTGTACATATGGTAACATGCCTCTCACAGAAACAAGAAACTTGCAAAAATAACACAGAAACAAAACGAAATTGAAGTGAATTGACTTCTGTTTTTCCCAGAAGGTACAAAAATTAACAGTTTGAATTTATTTGAAAATTAGACCAAAAATCCCAGCACTCAAGTAAAAGCTTCTTCAACAGAATGATAATTGGTGAGCCAATAATGGCTCACCATTATTGTTAGCCCTGGTGGAAAAACTTCAAGTTCCTTAATCTGACCTGACTGTCAAGAGTTTTCAGTTTTTGCCAAATACCTTAATGTTATGTATCTTAACAGCATGTCCAGCTCAAACTATATTTAGATTGTTTGCTCAAGTCACCTGTGCCAAAAAGAAACAATTACATTATTTGCAATTACCACCGCCATTGCCTGAATTGAAATTTGCAACAGTAAATGTAAGGCTAGATGTTTCTATCCAATCCTCTGGAAATGCCTCTAACTGAAAATCACGTACTATGAAAACAGAACTTGAGTTTATGGGCATTTTTGGTTGTTTGGGTTTTTTTTATGTTAATATTCAACAAGATATGGATTTCACTTATAGTATTTAAACTATAAACAAATTTTACATTAATTTGTTTTCCAACACAGTTCTTATTTTGTAATTTTATTGTGCTCTCATTTTTTATATATTTTTCTCTTCAAATACAAACATAAAACCAAGCCAAGTAGCACTGGTTGAAGTTATTCTTGTTCCTCTAAGATGACAATCCTTAAAAAAACCACAGGCTATGCAAAACAATACCTTCAACACACACCATAACCCCCAAATAGTTCAGCTATTGACTCTACTGTGGTATACAGCCATCTTCTGAATGTCAAGGCATGATGTATAAAAAAAGTACTTCACAACAAATGCCCATTTAAATCTTGCCACTTGTTTCTTTTTGTAGAGAACAAAAATAAAACCACACAGCAATGATAACTCCTTCTCTACACAGCTGGGGATTCAACATTTTGCAGACTGCAGAAACCACAGCAGCAGCAAATGCCAGGGTCCCACTGCTTCTGAACAGGGCAGAAGGCCCACAGCCCCCCTCACACTCTGTACTTGATACCACTGACTGGTGTAAATTCAGCACCTATTTTGGTATTACATCTCAAGATCCAAGTTCTGTTGTGCTCAGTGTCAGACAGGGAGACAAATAAAGCAGCAATCCATGCTTTCCAAGGATTGCAGTTTTAAACTGAGGTACAGACAGATGATGCCTTAGGGATCAGAATAAGCAAACAAATTCAGATACCTGTTTTGATACCAGTCTTATCTGTGTGATTACATGAACTGGTGAAGATCACTTACATCTATTTAGCATCTCTTTACTTATGCTGCACACTGCCTAGATCAGTCCAATTTCTGCCACCTTTAAAGTATCTTTAAGATCTGTCTTTCCCTTTGTAGGCTGTCAAGGATCTTGCCTTCATCTGAAGCCTACCCGAAACCTATTAAAATAAACCAGTGCCAAAAGAGTGCCCAAAACATTTAATTTGCATATCATCACTTCTGCTGCTGCCTTAATTTTCCTTAATTGTGTCAGAACAACTTTCACAGCCTTAATCTTACAGATTAGCCCTTCTGTACCTATATATCTCCTCTGGCTTTAGGCCCTGATCTGACACTTCTTTAAATCACTGATAACTTGCTTGTCTTCCATAGATGCAAGTCTTCAGAAGTTTGAGGAAGTGTGTTCAGTTTTGAGCCCCTCGGTACAAGGCACAGTAGAACAGGTCAAGCAGAAGGCCATTAAGATGGTTAGAGGGTCAGAACTCTAGCTAGTACAAGGAAGGCCTAAGGAAGCTGAGTGTATTTGGCCTAGAGAAGAGGGGAATTTAATTGTTTTCAGCTACCAAATGGGGGTTATGAGATGAAGCCAGACTCTTCAAGGTGGTGTGCAAAGGACAAGAGGTGCATTTTGCAGCAGAGGGAAACCCTACAAGGCACAAAGGGGCAAAGGAAAAAAAAGTACTTCAAGTGAAGGCAGGCAAGCCCTAGAAAAGGCTGCCATAGTTGTAGGATCCTGGAAGATGTTTAAGGCATAGCACAACCTATCTGACTCCAGATACTACACTAAGAGACCTCCAGATACCCTTTCCAATCTAGATCATCCTCCAATTCAACGTAGCACCCAGAAACTGAGAGCAGAACATCCCATATGAAAGTCCTTTAAGGGCTAAACAAATATTAATACCTTTCATCAGTCTAGTATTATACTATCGTCAGTGTAAGCAAGTATAACCAACACTGTGCAGTATTATGCCATAATCCCACCTTTCCCCAGGTGTTACACTCCAGCCCTTTTCACTGCCTGCCCTGCTAAATCCCCGGATAATCTGTCGACAATGCTCCTCATGACTTCTGGATTTCTCCAGGCCATGCTCAGTGACCTTGGAGCCCTCCCAGTCCCACACTCTCACTCGTGTCATTAGCAGGCATCACACAACATATTTCATCCGACTCCTGCAAAGTCACAGCAGTGACAGGACTTCCAGGCACTAGAGCTGCTTAAACTCATCTTTCATTTTCTCTTGCATTTGACAAAATACCATATGCCAGGATTTCATAAAGTCAGTCATTTGCAAGTTATCCAGACAGTTCCAAAGTCTGCTTTCCAATCTTAGAGACTGAAATCTAACAAATTGAGAAAATTTGGTCTTTATAAGTTCCATGCTTAACACCATGGGCAAAATTTTGCCAAAAGCTAGATGCCTGTGCTAAGACAGTGCATTAAGAGAGAGAGAGGAAAAACCCTCCTATTTCAAAACCCAGCACAAAAAATACTTTTGTCTTTGGTTGTGGTTCAGAGTTTTTTTCTTGAAAAATGTGTATGAGAGAATCTCATTAAAAGAAATAAAACCAAAGTTCTTGATACATGGAAGTTTACACAGAATCTTCATGGATCAGTGACATTTTTTGAAAGTGACAGCCTCTGTATATTAGAGCTTAAAAATCTCCATCACACATATTTCTAAGGGTATTTCAAGCAATTATAAACTTACTTTAGGTAATACCTCAATATCAAAAATGCTTTTTATTTGGCTTATTACTTCCTTGAATTCAAATTCACCCTGACATAGAATTACAAGGAAGAATGTAAATTAAGAGATTTGATTTTCAGAAATACCAATCGAAATAAAGTAAAAACAGGGAGCTGCATCTAACAGTAGGATCTGTTTACACAGATTTCCACAGCAAAAACCTATCTTAGTGAATTTATCATAAAAGAATCTGAAACTGTCTTCTCCTCAACAAACCTCATGAAATAACAGAAACAAGTGCTGACAGGAATCTACACACACTTGTCACGAACTTCTCTTGGGAAGCCTGCCATAAAAGCCTGTGGAATTCTAGGAACAGGTAAGAGCAAACAGCAAATATGAACATTCTGCCACTGCTCTATTCCCTTAAATAAATCTTGAGGTTTTTAATCTTTTTTCTTCATCTGGCACATAATCGAGAATATTCTCCAAATTACCTCTCCATGCAATTATCGTTTTCTGCCATTGTACATGAAGATTTCTAAACGACGACAGTGGTGCTATGTACAGACCTCAGGAGCACCTTCTTATCACTGCAACAACCTCAGAGTATGCTACACATTTTTTTATGCCAGTGTGACTTTCATATTGCATCAACCCAAGTGTATAAAAATACTGAACGTTACAAAATGTAGTATTAACATCAAAGCAAAACTGCTCTGCTCAGTAAATTTTAGAAGTTCAAAATGGTTATATTTTTTGAAAACATTACTCAATAAGGGAAACCTTAAAAGTTCCTCGATGCTTCAAGTTGGAGTTTTCCCTAGTGACTCCTGATATGAAATGAATCTTCTCAAATTCATCCTCACATTGTCAAGAACACACAGCTGATCTGTACTGTATTGTCCTTTGCCTTCTTTTCGCATCTGTAAAACCAAAAGAAAGTACACGGTTTACTAATGCAGAGGTTTCTCCTATTCGATCACGTCAAGTTTACTGTAATGCTGTATATAGGTCTTCTGTCAGGATATGCTACCCATGGCTTTTGAGAACTCCAAGGTGTTCATAGGTGCACATGTGGAGCTAGTCAATTTACTGTAAAACACTGCTGCCTAAAACTAGGCTACTGGTACGATATTTCACTCAAGTATCTGAAACATACACTTCCTTTTTGCAGCTTTTTATATGGAAAACCTTGCACATCTAAGCAAACAACTGCAGCACCATCAGGTATGTATTTTGTGTGTATAGTGCTCAGCTTTTAGACTATGTCAGTCACTTCTTCTAACCAAAGAAACAATATGTGAAGGTCATTCCCTAAGACAAGGATCTACCTAAAACTATAGTTTAGAATGCTGGTCTTGTTATTCTTGAAAACACAGCATTCATGATCTGTTTTAATTAACCAACAGCAGAACAAAACCATCCACCTGCAACTACAAAAAGTAAAAAACAAAAGATGTCAATGTAACTTCAGAAGAGACTTCTCTTCCACCAATTTAGCTGCACTCCTCCAGAGACACCTGCAGGATTTTTTTTACAAGTGTTTCAAAATAATGTAGTGATTTGGACATCAATAATACCGACAGCAAAATGCAGATGTTGCAACGGAGGTGCTGTGCTATTACCTTCACAGTTCCATGAACTTTAAGGTAAGTATTTGCTTTCCTCTAAAGTAGAGTATCAGAAAATCACAAACTTTTTGGGGTTTTTGGCCATCTTATGAAGTTATACAATCTTATGAAGTTATACAATACTGCTTAATCATCTCTTCTGGGAGCCCAAATCTCAAAGCTTTAATGCACATTGTGTGTTGAGACCTTGAGCTGGCTGCACTCGATGCCTACCCTTGTTCTGAACACTGGCTGAAATTCCTTCAGTGTTGGAAGCAACCTGATCTGCACCGCTGCCTTTTCTGCCTCTTTACCATCTGCAAATACATCAAAAAGTGCATCCAAGGCTTCCCCTGCCACCACAAGAGAAGATTCCTTCATAGCAACTTCAAGAAGAAATTTTCCAATCATCTGAAATAAGAGAAAAAAATTGATTTTTCCAGCAATGCTAAGGGAAAATTGAAAGAATTATCAAAATTCTTTTAGGTTTGCAATGCAATGTTTGCTTTTTCACCTTTAGTGTTTCAGCTGTATCTTGTCCTTTTGCCAGGACGCTGCCAGAAATCCCAAGGATGCTCACTACATTCACTCTAACACTGGCGTTGCTGCTGTGAATACCAGCTTCACATAAAGCCAACAGCTGCTCAGGAGTCATACACTGCATGGCAAGGGGAAGGGAGGGAAAGAAGGAAGACATTTACACTTTCATGGAAATTTTCAAATGTGACATTTAGCTACTCTGCTTTTGCAGAATATAGAGAAATTCATAACAGAGAAATAAAGAGCCCTGGATTATGAAAACTATGTGAATTCTGAAAATGTAATTACCAAGAAAACAGTCAAATTCTCCCTTTCAATTTAAGATGTTTCTTCCAGAACATAACCAAGGCTGTCATGAAGGTGAAGGAAAAGTTCTAAACCCAAAGGTATTTTCACAATTTACCTTGCTCAATAGCTGCTTCCACCTCATTACAACTTACAGTACAGGAGCTCTCATTTTTCAGTTTAAAGCCAGAAAGGACCAGCAGACTATCTAATATTATGTCTTGTATAACAAAATGCTTCATTCTTGTATTTAGCTCACTAATTCATGTCAAGATTCTGGAAGGACAACCAGTTTCAACTAGGTGACATCAAGAAATAAAGAATTCACGTTTCTAGGTATAATTTACTAAATATTTGCCATTATACCCATCTCCTACAGATACACCCTGAGTTTTGTTGTTTTGAAATACCTTTCATTTGTTTATGTGTTAAGGAAGAGATAAACAAAAAAAGTATTCCTGTAAGGTCCATGAAAACCCCAGAGAGTTAATGCTATTAAATCTGTTCTCTGTGTCTGCCACCTGCTAAAATTTTGCACTTCATTTAAATATTTTTGTTTTAAAAACTTTCCAGCCCAGTATCACACAAATTTGAACCTTGCAGAGCATTTGAGTTTGAAAGCTTTTACCTGGGAGATGTTCTTTGATGCCATTGTTTGTAGGAGAGCCCTCAAAGCACTGGTTATGGCTTCCAAGAATTCTGTGTCTGCAGGGAGTTCTGTCAAAGAATTGAACCCAGAGACAAAAGTTGAACAGTAAGATGAGGGACACAGGAAGCAAAGAAATACAAATGCCTTAATCCCTTAATTGTTCCTCCAGGTACTAACACAACAGGAAAAGCTAGATTTTCAGAGGAGTCTCTGTAGGTTGTAACCATAGTGATTTGTTGGAATTCAGTATTAACTGCATCTGGAGGTCAGACCACAGCTGGTCCTCATTTTCAGGCACATCCCTGGTTGAGACACTTGTGTGACCCAAGGTATGGCACAAACCATCAGAATGGCAGCTTGAAAAATAACATGGAGGCCATAATATAGGAACTGAGAAAATTACAGAAGCTGACTGTGTACTTTACCTCCTTTCTTCTGCCTTCTTGAGCAAGCTTTTTAGACACCCAGAACACTGGACTCTTTCCAATTCATATAAAGAGCATGTTTTCCGGTGGTTTAATAACATTTCAGGAATGTATGACTCAAACACTGCATTATTCTTGTTTAACTACAAACTCATCAGCACCAGCCATCACCTTCAATGAATGTTCTGCATTTCTTCAGGCTTTTTATTTTCCTTTAATGTGTTCTTGTCTTCTGGACCACTCCAGATGCAGAACTTTTCAATACATGCATATCTCCTCCCCTCTCATGTAAGCAACTATATCTTTATGCCTCTTTTTCACCCTGTAAACCACAGGATTCCTTCTAACCACATGTTGGTATTTTATCAACTCTATCTGCAGTACCCATTACATAGCATTTAACCATTCAAAAATGGGCCCAGGCCGTTAAATTAATTTTATTAGCACCATCTGTCCTCATCTTACAACTTCTCTAGCTTCATCTGAGAACTTTCTGACTATTGCAAAGCTTACCAGGTAGACCCAAAATCTTGGAAGTTGTCTCTTCAAGCATGAGACAAGTATTTTATGTGAACATCCTTGTGTATGTCTTCATGTGTATTTTCATTTCTGCATTTTTGTTTTTCAAGAACTACACTCTTGGTAGTAATGTTTTCATGGACTGATCATATGCTTCTAAAGACATTGAGAAAAAAGTGTGTTTTGCAGGCAGATGCATTTTCAAGCATTAATGCAGTGTCATCTATACACTACAGCACAGAACTACAAATGCTGCATCTGTGGCTACAAAGGGAGACACTCGAAGGAAGGGAAGGAAACTGAGCTTCTCGATCTTCTAAGAGACAAGAAATGACAAAGCCACACATATGCTCAACTTCAACAGATCTATCTTAGGGAAAACGTTTTCTGACAAATTTGAGAATTGGCAGGCTTTTCCAGCCTCTAAGAATATCTCTTCTTTTTTGAAAAGCCATCACCACTTACCTTCAAACAAAAACAGATTATCAGAATAGTCTGCATGAAGCTGAGCCTGTCAGGGAACCACATCATCAGTTTGGAACCAGCTGGGGTTTTCTTGCCTTTTTTTTTTTTTTTTTTAAATCTCAGTTCAGCTTCTCTCATGCCAGTAACAGAGAGATCATAGTGTAAATGGTCCAATAGGATTACTGAAATTATGCTGATCTCATGTATAGGATTACAGGAGGTAGCTGGAAATGTTAACTGCTGCACAGACCATCCAACAATAGTGATACTAGCAGATGCATGGGGAAACCTTCACAGTATCTCTGTGAAAAAATGCACCTTGGAGGAACTATAGTGGATACATTCTAGTGTTTAACAGGATACATCACAGAATCAATGAGGCTGGAAAAGACCTACAAGATCATGGAGTCCAACCTATGACTGAATATCACCTTGTCAACTAGACCATGGCACTCAGTGCCACATCCAGTCCTTCTTCAAACACTTCCATGGACAGTGATTCCACCACCTCCCTGGGCAGTCCATTCCAAATCTAAATACATTAAACATATATACATATGATATTCTAAAATAGTATGAAATTTATTACCTTCTCCATTGAAACCAAACCAGAACCAGAAAAGGATGTGGAGCAGCTTTAATATTTAGTTATAAAAACTTTGCACATTTTCTTACTACAAATATCTTTTCAATAAAGCTATGCCATCATAATCATAAAGCATGTCCTGGAGACAAGGTGGCTGCTCTATTCCCTACTGCAACAAACCTTTTCTTTTTCCAACAACCTCCATTGCCACAATTTCATAAGATCCCTAGAAAAAATTATGTGAAAGACTGTGCTAGACATCCTCTTTTTAATATCTCTTTAGGCAAGCTAGTCAACACATTTAAAAAGAAAATGCCCTATCTTCTTCACGGCTTGTCTGATTGATGAAGAACTATTATCACAAATATGATCAAGCAAACAGTTCTGGTCTCAGCAAGGCAGGATTCATTCACTAAGTGATTTTTTTGTGGACCCAGATGTAAAGCAGATTCTTGCATTAAGAGCAAACTTGCTCAAGGTGCAGTTTGGATAAACACATCTTATCAGGATATCCTGTTTTGCCAGCACATTTCCAACAGTCAGTATCCTTATTTTGAAAGACCAAAGAAATATAATTAGTAATAAAATGGCATTAGAACTTAACTTACACGGCTACCTTATATCTATATGATCAGCAAAGGGGGGTCAGCAAGTCCCCTCTTCTAAACATCTTACCTGTTTTAGAAAAAATCAACTGTGAGAGATGCTGTGCAAGGGACTGAAGTGCTGAAGCTCCTCCGAGACAATCCACATCTGACACTAACAAAATGCTATGAAGACATGTTAAAGCTCTACACTGCACTGCATTCAGTCTGAAACAAACAAAAAAAAATGCACTTAGCAGATCTCTTTGAAAACATGCATCGAAATATATATAAGAGTCTTGAATTAATTAAGTCTGTGATCTGGTGTGCAGTTTACAAAAGTATTTTTATCTCTTTATTCAAAATCATATATCAGATTTGCCAGTATCCAGATTGACAGAAACCCAAAGACGGAAAATCCTTCTAAGAGTTCTAAGACAACTGAATATAAATGAAAAATAGTAAGAGAGACAATGAAATTCCTACTTTTTAATTAATGGTTTCCAAGACGGATTGTGCATACAGATGTCTAGAGCAACACTGTTCGGAAAAGCAGTTTTTTCAAGAATCTGAGGAGGGGAAAAAGAAATGTTTAGCAATAAAGCCTTTATTTTTTTATACTTTACTATAGTGTGTTTGGAGCAAACACTGAAATTTTATCTTGATTCAAACAGATACTTCAAACTATGTATTTCAAAGCTTTCCAGGCAGCAAGTGTCTCACCTGCTAAAAATGTCAGCATTTTCCTCAATGTCAGCAATTTCATTCAAATGGTGCAATACACCCTGAGTTTAGCATAGCATATTTAAGGTATCCAACTCTACCGAACAACAGATGATTTTCTAGGTCTCTGCTATTATTTCTTAGTTGGCTCTTTCTTCTTACAGAGTTCCACAATGGAATTTTCAGATAGCTGCAAGTGTAGAAGGCCTTGCCATGAAACTCCTGGTATTAGGTACAAAAAGCCTTCAAAGTTTTCATCTTGCACCTTGATGTCTTAGGTTGGAATTCTACAATGCTGCTGAACCAGCACAGTAACAATTCAAATAACAAATTCCACCTTTACAACCCCAAACAAAAATGAGCAAAACAACTCTGAAACAAAAAAAATCTAAATTCCTGTCAGTGTCAAATATTGTCCTTCAGACACTTTGTATATAACAGGGGAAGAGGAGCTTGCACTTTTTCAGTGCTGACTGTTGCCACTCATGTAAGTTACTTCCACCTTATTTAGTTAATATGGAAATCTGGCAGTCATGCTTTGCCAAAGTTTCCTTTCTTTTTGCAAGTAATCTTTTTCATGTCCAAATCAAGGACTGACACCCTTTCTATTTTGGGAGAAAAAAACACCAAATTAAAAGAAACTCCACCAGCTTTCTGAAACACTTGGCTCTTCTATTTTAGTTTATATGAAGAATTATTTAGGTCAAGACAGCTCATGCAATGATGCACCATCTGTAGGCCAAAAAGGTGAAGCTAAAGTCATTAAAATAATATTCCTTTCCTCCACGTGGATTGGGATAATTTCCTTGCCTAACCTGGGATACAAAGCAGGAACTAGGGCAAGACCATGCCATGTGTTGGAAATAAAATAGAAGACACTACCTTCTTTGGAATGAGGTTGTTCAGAAACGCTGAGTGAACCTCATCAGAGAGGCACAGGGGTGTCATCAGCAGCCCCCCTCCCTCATTGTATGAGTTTTCCATGAACAAGTCACTTTCATCACTGCTGGAGAGTTCTTCCCACTCATCATCTGAGGGATCTGAGAACACAAGACAGACTTGTAAATGTAACAACCCTCACACAATAGGCATCCTACTTCTCAACTGTACTCTACCTCTTAGTTTAGGAATCTTTAAGCTCTCAGGCTCTATGAACTCCTCACAAATCAAGTGCCACTAAGCCACAGTTCTAGATATTTTATTAAAAAATATTTTGTATTCACTTGGGCAACAAGTACTCTCATGAGAGAGGTTCTTCATACATGGGTACTTTAATCTCTGATATTAACAACGGGTCACTTAAAAATACCAAAAAAGGTATAGAAGAAACTTCATAAAGATTTACTGAGACTTGAACTTGGATTGCACCATTTCACTTTTTTGAGGTAGATTCAAGCATGCAAATACAGTGGTTTAACTTAACTTTTTTACTCACTGCAGTCAGTTTAAGGTAACTGTTTCCTCTAGCAATACTGAAGCCATGAACAGATGTCCTCTGCCTGCGCAGTAACTGGGCTGGGTGAAAATGTTACTGTCTCCACACCAAGGTCACTTGAAAGGAAATGATGACAGCAAAACAAGCCAAAGCAAGCTAAATAACCTCTGATAGTCATTTCAGGCAACATCTTTTAAGTTAAGCTAGGTTTAGTCTTAAACCTGCACTAGATTTATACTTACAGATCTAATAGTAGAGTAAGTCACGTAAGGGCAATCACACATGGTGAGAGGAGTTGAGGTCGTATTACCAACAGGCTACTGTAAAGTGAATAATCTGTGCACAGCTAAAGCCAGACTTGGCCTAACAAGCACAAGCTCAGTTCATCATTTATATTTAAACTGATATATCTACGTCCACAGGATTCACACAGAATTATCTGAAGTTGCTTTAAACCTGGTTACATTTTAACTGGTGTTTACCCAAGTCCTAAGTCTACAGGTTGGACTGATCCTCCTCTCTAGAAGACGAAAGCTCTGCCTGCATACATAGGTCAGACAATTTAACTACTCAAAACCACAAATATCAGATTCACCCCCAAGTAATTTTGTCTGACAACACAGATTCTCCTGAGATGTAGTAGATACTGTAGTAACTAGAGTAACAGCCATGCCACTTCTGTGGCAAAAGGTAAAGTCACTTAAAATACAACAATAAAGATCTAAATTAATGCATTTCACCTGTACTGTGCAGAAATTAAGAATTTATTTGAAGGTCATGGCTATTGCTTATCTGATGCAAAGTAACCCATCAAGATGCAGCAACTTGACCACACAGGCATCTTCTGTTACTTATGGTAATCTCAAATTAATTCTGCAGCCATAACATGCTCCTGTTAACAGCCTTTGTATGAGAAAATGGTTGTCTTATGCTTTACCAGGCCATGGCAGCAAGAAACACGACAACAAAGCAGACATCCCCTTAAGTCTCTTGCCTCTTGCAGAAAGATTCCATGCGCATCTTTACAAAGCAAACAAAAATCTCCTTTGAAAACTAAATGATAAGGATACAAGCTGACAATGCAACTCCACAACAACAAACACAGCAGTGACCAGGGCAGAGCAGGAACTGGGATCTAGAACATTGTCCAGTAACTATGTTCTTGTTTCTTGTAATGCTCTGGGAAACAGAGTCATTTCCCATGGCAATCCCATCTTAACTAGCATGGTAACCTCTGAACTACAGACTGGACAGCAATGCTGGGGTCTCCTGGCTTCCTGCCCATGTCCCCATCAAGGGGAGAGCACTCTGCTTCTCCCAAATGCTGGCCAGTGCTCAGTAAAACACATCTCTTGCCAGTCTAGTTATTTCCCTCAGCTCTGTAGCAAGCCAAGTGTTTGTATGAACTCAGCATAATGGCTAAAGCTATTTTAGTCCTCAAATAACTCGAAAATTAAATGAACAGCTGCTTCTGGATTCCTCTTAATTTCTACAGCCTATGTTTCTGTCTGCCCATGAATGGGTAAAGTACTGCAGTGAAATACAACACAATCAACCTTACATTACACTGAGTGAATGGCAGAATATGCAGCTTATCCACAAGAGATTTTCCAATTAAAGGAGAAAGCTTATGAATTACAGCTCATTAGATGAGAAACACAGTTATGAAAGGAGCTTCATATACTAGGTACAGAATTTCCTTGCGTTGTTAGAGAAAAAAAAAAATCACCATTGGGAATAACTGGGTATTACTGTGGATTTTATTAGAACCTGAAAGTTTTACTCAGTTAACTCCCAGACAATTACTTCTGCATCAGGCTAAAACTGTAACAGCAATCGAAGTTTCCAGGTGTTGGAGGGTTTAGGGGATTAGTTCTGTTTGGTTATTGGTGCTTTTAAATAGAATTTGATAATCTTTCATTTGTTTTCCTGCAGATGAGGAGAAAAGCTACCAAACCTGTGGATCAGAGTTCATAAAAGACATAGAATATCTGTTTCCTACTTCCCTCCAAATAACAGCTTTTCTTCCTCCTCAATAAAACCTCATGAAGGCAGAACTCTGAAAGCCTAAATCTACATTGTTGCCAGAGTTGCATGCAAAAGCTGTATCTACTCCTGATTTTGCAACACTTCTAGTGTCAACACTAAATCAAAGCTACAAGATTTATCTGCTTTTAAAAAAAAAAACGATGGCCCCATCCTGCAATAAGATTCACATACGTATTGTATCAGAAGAACACTCAGACCACACTCCAACCCAACAAAGATTTTGCTGTAACACTTCAGGAAATCTCTTTGCCACAAATGCTTTTTGTTTGTAATTAAATGTTGGCACATAGTAGTACCATGCAAAAAAAATATTTAAGCAGCGTAAATCACTTAAATGAAAAAAAAACCACTTGAAACAGTAATAGAAATTACAATCTAATCTGCCCCCCAGATGAGGACATCAGGGACAATACGCCTGTGTGCGTTCGCCTTTAAAAGCCAAGATGACTAAATGTGACTTATTAAAAAAAAAAAAAAACCACACCACAACACTTGTAATGAAAGATATTCCTACAAACCTTCACTGCAGCACATATTAACAATGATTTCCAGAGCAGTCTGCTGAGCCGTCAGTAAAGCTGTCACTTCTTTCAGTTCCCACTTCTCAGACTAAAAAATAAAAACACGAACCAAATTTGATTTTGTAAAACAACATTTAAGTGCAATTTAAATTACCCAAACTGTCAGCTAAAAATATAGTGCAGCCATTTTCTCTTCTCGTTCTACACCAAAACTTGAAAAAAAACCCACAAAACCAAGAGACGTAAGCTGCCACATTTCTGTCGGGTGTTCCAGAGCACATTTTATCTTCAAGAAATACCATCTGCACTAAAGCTGTAAGTGAAACAATTACCTAAAGCACTAAAAGAAACATGTATTCCTGTTACCATTTTCCCATACACAACAGTGCATGCATCTGTAAACCTCTGAGCCACCTCCACTCATGATTGAACGGCTACAAATCTCACTTGCCATAAACAGAAATCAAAATTCCTGCAGCAGCTGCAGGTAGAAGTGTCAGGTAAGCCTATACCTTCCACTGGAGGAAAACCATGGAAATGCGCTTTCCTGATGCGCTGTGCACCTTGGTCACATGGGAACAAGTTGTGCTGAAATTTTCCATGCTCATCTTCGAGGTTTTAGCTAAAATAGCCAAGCTATTTGGGAACCAGTGTTAGTAACACTCACAGGTTGTCTCCTCTGGTCAGTGCTGAGCCAAGACTAGCCCAAAGCTCAGCCAAAAGCACTAAGCCCGACAGCCAGCCAGCCACACTTACTGGAAGTAAATCTGAAACATCATTTTCTCTCTTGAGTTGTCCTTTTGGCATTCCTTCCATGTTATCATCTTCACTCAGAACACAGTTGTCCACCACGTCACTCATGTTTTCCTCTGTTTCTGCCTCCGCAGCAGGTTTTAACCTGTTTTTTTCAGCTTCATTCATACGAATAATTGTTTCACCGGCATCTATTGCTAATGATTCCGAAAAAATCTTCAGGATTGCATTAACCATGTTTCCCACGCTGCCTGCTGGAATGGTATCCTTGATATTCCAGATAGTGCCTAAATATGAGATAAGCAAAATATGAAAATTACTAATGTACTCAATCCTCTGTAATAGCCATATATTTTGTAAGGACACAACCTGCAATACTTACAATATGCAGTGATTAAATTCAGTGTAAATGCTGAAGTCTTTGCTCTACAGATTTGTATTTTTTTTCTGTTTAGCATTTCATATACTTGTCTGTAATAACTATGTTATGCCCACATCTTAAGCTCAAGTAAATTTCACCACATAAGTAATTACAGAATATTTATGTGGACTGACCTTGGTGTACCTGATAACAAATCCACATGAGAGAACCATTTTCTAAGGATTCTCAAAATTAATTTATTACACTCCAGCATCAAAAATCACCATGGTTAAGTATTTGACACGGCAAGAATAATGCAAGGTAGAGAATCTGAGTTAAAAATCTACACCTATTAAGATCAAAACTATTCCTGTACCACTTATTATTGACTTATTTCACTGATGAAAATGAAAAGAGGAGCTAAAATGCTTTATAGTGATATTTGGGGACTAAATTTAGAGTCAAGCATTTAAGGCAGTTTCAAAACTAGTTGTAAATATCTGTTTGCAGTTCCAAAAGTCAGATATATAACCTCAGGAACCGGCTTTGACAGTCAGATGTCCAGACTTCAGCAGAGAAGACTCAGCTCTCTGTCCTTCCCACCCCCCTTTACCTGCTGTGCTCCCCATCACAGAGCAGTGAACACCCTCGAGTACCTGCTATCAGTGTTCTCAGAAGGACATGTTTCATTGTGCTCTCTGGACACAACATCACTGTTTCCAATACTTGTTGTGCAGAAGCATTAAATGAAGAAAGAAGGTCTGGATTATCTTCTGTCACTGCCTGCAAGCAGTTTGCTGCAGCAAACAACAAGTACAAAAATAATTAACAAACATAATAGTAGCTTTCACTCTCCTAATGAAAAAGTATTATCTTCCTGCAAGCTGGGGTAATGAAACATTGACAGGGAAAAAAAAAAAAATCATGTAGTGTCATGTTGAAATGGCACAACACTGTCTCTCACAATCTGTGTTTTAGGTTAAAAGACGCTCTATGGTAAACCTGTACATAAAACAGATGAGGAGAGTAACACATCAGACATGGAATTAGCTGTATTAATTTCAGTTACTCAAAAATAGATTTCTCCATTCTATACTGACTAGTGACAACATAAAAAATGTTGGTACCACACACATCTGTATGACCGTCATAAGACTATAATAACAACACTACTAATAAAACCACACTGAAAGTGATATTTGTTTGGTTTTTTTTTTTAGATGGGCTATGTCCTCTGCTCAACAAATTAATCCCTCCATTACCAAAACCCGCAAACAAAATTAAAAACACAGCCCCCCTCTAAAGCCTTCTTTCCACAAAATATTTTCTCCCATGTAACCAGCAATAAGCCATTCTCCTTTGGACTGAAAACAAGCACAACAGATGCAAACTTCCAAATTATGTGCTGTTCAAAAACGAATTTTAAATCTTACATTCAGTGCAAAGCTCAGCAATGTTAAGGCAGGTGCATTATGTAATGCATGTAACATCAATGTTACATTTATACAGTAAAGAAAAAAAAAGTATCTTTAAATCCTTATCTTTTTTTTTTACCACTTACCTACTGAAATAGCCAGATCCACATTTGTGGAGAATTTCTTTATGTAATGTAACACAGCCTCCAGACACCCTTCTTTATTGAATATGTACACGGCGGTATTGTTGCATTCACTAATGTATGAAAAAAGACTAATTAAAACACTTTTCCCAGGAAAAAAACCCACTGTAACAAGTACCCCATACTCACTATTACTCACAGTTACAAAAACTGTGTAAGAACTATGCATTAGTCAAAAAGCTGTTCTTCATTATGGAGGTCACGATCAACTCTATATAAATATGCCAAAAGAGAAAGTGCAAAATCCTGGACACTTCTAAGGAAAGCTGGCTTCTTCCAGCTGCTTCCTCACAATGTCTGGGAGTTTATTTAGGAGCCTAAATACAGATGTGAACAGGTCCAGCCAGAGAGCAAAAGGCAGCTGAAGGCTACAAGCCAGCCCAAGGCTTTCTGCAGGTGTAGAAAACTTCACCCACAAACCCAATGACCAGAGCTGCAGCCTCTTGCATCAATATTCATTCACTCCATAAAATGACTGCTCTTATCATTCAGACATGCATTTACTTTAATTATCTAACAGTGGAATGTTTTTCTTCAAGTTTTCCACAGCTATTCCCTTTTTTAAGTTAATATATTGATACAAGACTAATTCAAACTAAAAAAATCATGAGACCTAACCAGCTACAAGGATCTTCAAATATTTACTTTTGGAAATATTATGTCTCAGCACCAGTGCTAGCCCCAATTTTATCAGTACGAAACTTAGCAATGAAGTCAGTAGTTCATGTTCATTGCCACAAAGTTCAAAATACAGAGGTGATTTATATCACACTTAATGATTATAGTTCCTGTTCCAAAGCAGTGACTACAAAAGCCCAAAAAAAAAAAACACACAACATTGTTGAGTCAGAGTCACAAAAGGTCATGTATTCTGTGCAAGGTGCTGAGCATGCAGTTTCTCTACTGTTCTAGACTCCAATCCCTAAAAAAAAAGAAAATCCCAATTTAGAAATAAGGCCTCAAGCCAGCAGCCATACCACACAGTCAGGTACAGAGGGAGCTCCACTGAAACACTGTACAACACTAAAGAAAATCCTCTACACACCGAAGTGTATAACGATGCAGAGCAGTTAAAAAATTAAGAGAAACAACATGAAATTCAGGAAAACCTTTCAGAATACATTTGTACCACTTCAATGTTCACAATCATTCCAGTATTAAGTGTTGCTGTTTCTCTTCCTTCACCTGGTGTTTCCAACATAAACTATTAATTGAACAATTCACATTATTTCTCACATAATTAAGTTGATTTGTATCAGTAACTAAGGGATAGTTGGTCCAAACATTTAATATTAGCTTTTGGAATGACCTGTAGAGGGAGAAAGTAGTATAAGAAGTCCTCATATTCTCACAGCACTGGAGTCCACTGATCAGAATTTAATTTTCTCCATCTCTCATAGCACAATAAGGACCTACAGGAACTGCATGCAAGACATCACAACCCAAACTGCACGCAGACTACGACAGAACATGTCCAGAAAACAAAATTAGAACTCAGGATGAACAACCAATAGAAAAAAAATTCGTCGCCCTCTTAAAACTAATGGACTTTTAGAATCCTTAATTTAAAAAAGTAATTTATGGCAGAAGATAAATCTGTATTTCAGATCGTATTAGGGCTCACCATTATTAAAGGAAGGCACATGTAGGAGCAACACAATCAGAAATCAGAATCAGCAACTAGATACATCTTCCCGTGCCAGGACAGTCATCTCTTTTCTGTCTCAATTACCAGGCTACTTTTCAGGAATAATTCAATTTAGCTCTTTTAAAAGGCCAGTGTTTACACACCACTTACCATATATTCCACAGCAAATTAATAGCTTCATTGGCTATGTCTTCAACATAATTTTTGTTTGTCTCTCTGCATTTCTTTGGAGAGAGCTGGTTAGCATCTAACTCAGTGCTACACTACAACAAAACAAGAGAACCAGGGTTGGGAAACAATCAAGCCACAGTGTTTATTACCAGAAAACCTGACTAGTTTTCTATTCTCTAAGAAAACTGGGCTACAATGGAATGGAATCATCGGTAACTTTTCTCTTGCAGAAAAACTCTTATACTACTTGCTTTATATTCAATAGTCTTTAGAAGCATTTTTTAATTAAAAAAAAAAAACTTGACAATTTTAGAACCCTAAGTGCTGTTCCCTGCTAATAGTCTGTATGCAATTGTCAACAGTTCTTTTTAACCACAAAGATTAATTCTGCTAATATCTTGCTATGCTTTACAATAATGCTATTACTCATTTTAAAATGGGGTAGAAACATACAGAACATGATGGTATTGCTCAAGGCTGCTCATACAAAGACAGCAGAATTCAATGTAATTTCCAAACTGCACTGCAACTCCTGGACCAAACAAAGAATAGGTATTCAGTACAAGTTATCCTACAGTACCCAGCTGTAAACCGAAGCTTTCATTTAGACAGAACTGCTCACCAAAAAAACCTCACAGGAATATTGTTGCAACCTAAATGTTGTTGGACCTGGATTTTGACTGACACAATAAACTGGTCTTGACTGACACTCCAGACCCAAATTCTCCAGACCCTTCATGCAAAAATCATCGCAGGGTGCAAGCCTCACCACAGACCAAAACTAGCTGGACAGAAGACAGAAGCTAGTGGTGTGAAATCTCTGGAATAATTTTTGTACCATTAAATCTACTGAAAATTCTTGTAAAAGATCTTTCAAATATCTTAATAATAGCTACAAAAATTGAACTATTTTTGTAAGTGGGATAAATCAACGGTTAGATTAGTTTTAAAATCAGAATAAACACACCTCTTTCAGAAGTGCAACAAGGGGTGTCATAATGTCATTTGTCACCATGTCATCACAGACTTCAAATCCTCCACAAGCGCTTAGATTTCTGGGGAAAATAAAAAAATTAATGCTTTGGATCAGATACAATACTTTCCAGGAATGTTTAAAAAAACCACATGTATTCTATATACTCCTCTAAAGGTTATGGTACTTTCTGTTTCAAAATCTATTTGCTCAATCAGTAACTTTAATCTTCTACCTCCCTAACACAAAAGAATAACTTCGGTGGTAGGAAAAGAATATTTTCACTTACTTGTCAAGTGTAACAAGAAGGCTTATGGGTACTAGATACAAAATGCCATATGAACTGCATTCAAGTTCTCTATATTCCTTCATAAAGCCACATATTTCTAGCATAAAGCCTGCTCCTGACATTAGACTCATGGAGCAAGAAAAGCCCCTCTCCTGCAGACTTCAGCTGATGTGGGCATAGCTACTGAGGCTGGAGTTAAAGCAAGACAGGCTGGCATTCAAGGGCATGGCTGTCAACAGCAAAACCCTACTGCTTTCTCTCCCGTGCCAGGATTATCCCATTCTAACTCTGCTTACCGGAGAGCACCTGCAGCTGTTTCCCGAACAGCTAAGCTGTGATCCATCAGCAATGGCCCCAAACACCGCACAACGTCCCTTTGCAGGAAGGCTGGGATGACATGCTTCTGCTGCAACAGTTTGGAAATACTGGCACAGGCATACTCTCTCACTTCAGCACTTGGATGCTGCAGCTGGGGAGACACAAACAAGGCAGATTGGGTTGAGGGAAAAGGCAGCTGAAAGTATTACTGCTCCTGAATGGAAGCAAGAGCTTTTATTTCCATGAAACTTTACAAATCTTTGCTTGGGTTATGTGTGTTAACTATATAACTAGATAAACACTATTCTGGGTGTTCAACAAGAGAACCATAGTCCAGACATAGATTTGACACTAGCTGGCACTGGTAAAACCCCATATCTACATTCAATTACCATGTATTTAAAAGAAAAAAGGACCAAGTTGGCAGGAATACAAAACACATGCCACCACAAAGAAAAACGGAAGAATCAAAAAATAATTTAAAAATATAGCCTTTAGACTAAAAGTATTTGCTTAACAATAAGAAGCAAGTGTTCTCTACATCCATAGGATGACGCCAACTTGTGCTGTAACAGGGTTTTTGGTGAGATATAAGAATTGCAGATCATAAAAATAATAGAACAGCAGAAGTGTATATCCTGGAAGGTCATCGAGTTTGCTGAAAATCTAACAGAAAATGTAAACATCTGCTGAAGAGCAGAGGACTGGTATATCACATCCTGCCTCACTGACACTGATAGAAGTCCCTCAGCTCATCCTCACCTGTGCCTTTATATACTGTCTCTCTCTCAATTTTAAGACTAAATAGGTCAGTCCAGAAGAGTAAATCAAGAAGTGATTTGTACAATGAGTTCAGTTCGGTAAAGTGAACAAAGGGGATTCTATCACTTGAGGGGAAAACAGATTTTTGCTTCTGATTTTAAAGTCACGTGTGCAGAAGAAGGTTTACATCACTTTTCATCTGCAATGCTTAACCCAGAACCAGGACTGCGGCCTACAAGTGGCTAAACCCAGACATTTTACCGCATTTTCCATCAGCTATCCCTCACGTATGGCTCTCGGACTCGTCGCTCTGGCCACCTGTGGAACTCTCCAGCCGCAGGGGGGCCGAACAAACCCAAGCACCGCCGGAGCTGCCTCCCAGCCCTTCTCGGGACGAGGGGCGCAGCGCTGCCTCCCGCCCGCCGCAGGAGGCGACACCCGGGGTCT
>VYXB01005595.1:1456666-1489201 GCA_013397135.1 Pachyramphus minor
GCCGGCGCGCCCACGTGTGCGGCCCCGCGCAGGCGCTGCGCCCGCCCCGCGCCCCTCCCGCACCCGGCGAGCACCACGGGCACGGCCGAGCGCACCCCGCACCGCCCCGCCGCTGTCCGGGGATACTGCGGCTGCTTCCCCAGGCCAACAACTCAATAAATGTCACGTGAGACAGTTTCCTCCAAGAGCACTTACAGACGCAGGATTGACCTGTAGGGTGGAAACCTGGCAGGGGGTTTTCTCTCTGATGTAGTTCTTATAATCTAAGATACTGACATCAAACACAGGAAATGTTGGTCCGGTATGAAAGTTACAGACTTCAGCTACAAATTTTCTTTTAAGTTCTTCTGCGTTCGCTGGAGATCTGCGTTTGCACGGTACAAAAGAAGATAACGTTTTGTTTATACAAAGGATTTATTTTATACACATTTACCTACAAAATATACAGCAGTTAAAAATAATGCGTGGGCCGAACAATTACTGGAAAAAAAATCCAGAAGACAATTCTTAATGTCTTAACTGACAAAGTTACATCAATAGGCTGCCTTCAAAAGCCAGTCTACCCTGTAGTAGTAGTTACAGAAGTTGCAAGAGCTTTGCAGTTAGAGTCAATTTAAAGAGTTCAAAACAATTAAAAAGGCACCTTGAACAACTTAAACTTAAAACTTTACCGTTTTAGCTATTCAAAAGTTACACTTTGAGCGTATTTCATCCACACCTCGTTGTTAACACTCTGAATAACAATTTTTGTTATTTTCTTGTGGCACTCTTTATATTTTCTTTACCAAATCTGACGGTTTACATTTGCAATACTATTTTCATGTTCTGACTATCACAGCATAAAAATCCCCTCAGAATGTTCAGGTGGACTTTAGATACAGTACAACCTTGCAGTCGGGAAGATACAAGCATATTAAGACAACTTTTAAAATATTAAAATCTTAAAATAGCAGTGTTTTGAACCAGATCAAAGAAGGAACTACGTATGACCACAAGGAAAGTGGCTGGTGCACTATATACACAACTCGAAAAATGTGATCCTTGATATATTTGTGAAGTTCTTAAGCAGTAAGACCAGTTTTCTCCAGCACAGACCGTCTTCCTGCAAGCCTTTTAACCAGTTCCAAAACGAGTGACCAGGAGACAAGGACAGCTGTAATGAGGAAGTGTGCTAATAAAACATCAGGAGAATGGGAAGTGTTCCTCTCAATACGGTTCACGGGAACAAAGGAATCCATAAAGCAAATATTACTTCTTTTCCTGAAGATTGGCATTGATGTGCTATTTACAATAGCTTACAAAGACATGTAACACAAATGAGGTTTCATTTTCAAGTTCAACTTCATTGCCGATTAACATACTTCACTTGTATGTTCTGTTCTAGCCGAAGTAAAAAAGTGAGACTAATACTGAAAAAGAGGTAATCAGAAGTAGCAAAAGCACTGATAATGTGATAACAAAGAATTTGGATAAATATTAAAGAAAGTAATATTGCACACTTTCACTGTCAACTGTGTTAAGACTTTCACTCCCAGGCAGTGACAACCAGTCCCATTTGTTTTTTTGCTGTCATACTACCTTTAAAAAGGTCATTTTTGGTTTCCATGGCAGTGGAAAAAACTGAAGGAAGACAGCCCTTATTGAACATGAGGCCTAGGTTTCAATATTAATTTTCCAGTCTGCAAGAGAGACAAAAAAAAACAAATTTAAACCCTCAAAGTTGAGCCCAACAATTGCATTTCAAATTCAATATTACAGACTGAGTTTAAAACACCACAGAGAACAATACTGAGCATTTCACATTCCAGTTTTACAGACACACAGAATTTGCTGTCCAGAAAAAAACCTGTGTGTCTTTTTGAATTGTTTCCCTTTTTTTTCTTTTCATACAAACAAGGCTTAGGCAATGAACCACTAACACTTACATCATCACAGGACATATTATATTCTGCCAAAACAGTTCGACATCGGGCTGCTATACTGTGTGGATTGTGTCAAGGAAAGCAACTAACACTTGCACACAGAGTAAGTAAAAACTGAAACAGTAGCATTAGCACAGGCTTCAAGAACAGCAGTTACTACAACACTTTTAACCTGACAAACACAATTAAAGGATACATTGATGGTGCCACCACTCTTTTATGTATTCCAGCAAAGAACAAGCCTATTAGGGTAATACAGCTAATTGTGAAAAACGGGTGATTCCAAAGTGATGTGAAAAACGACACCTAGGAAAGAAATAGGATTAGTCTCACTATATACTTTCTAAAACATACAGAAAGTTGCTGCCTAGTTTGCTTAAATAAAAATAAGATACTGTTCCTAGCCCTCTCCAAGTACTTGTGAACAATTCTTCCTATCAGCACTCAAGGTGTAGCATTTTGGCAGGCAACATCCCAGGACATATTCCACAACAATTCCAGACATCTTGAAAGCTTTACTAAAAACTATCTTCCAGTTTCATGGAAGAACCACAGTTAGCTTTTCAGTTTTCAATGTAGCACTTGACTGCAGCACCAAGCTACAAAACTGTTCAGCATTAGCCTGTTCTTACCTTCTGTGTCTCCGGGTCTATTAACCAGTTCCAAGCCCCAGTTGCTGTGCAAACTGATACCACTATCAGAATCACTGATGAAGAAAAGAACAAGAGTCATAAACAGTATACCTCACTCTCATTTAAAAGCTTTTTTTTTTTCAGCAGCAACTTTTAAGCTTGTATTTGTTTTCCTACTTCTGCATGAGGAAAAGCTTCTACTTGAAATGAAATGAAAATAGGTGAAAAAACTTCCAATAAGCAAAACTATAAAGATTCTGCTCAAGTTGGTACCAAAATCTAAATTGTCAAGAAGAAATATCCTGATCCTTTGAAGAAACCAAAGTTTTTAAAAAAACATGGATATCAAAAGCATGACTTGGTAACTGAAGTAGGATTTGTACCAAATGTTCACTTTGCTATTTGAGCCAGTGTGGTCTGGGCAACAGGAATGTAGAACCATCAAACTGCAGAACAGACCTAAAGCTTCTCTCCCCCAAGCTCTTCCACATAAGGAAAGCCTGAGGCTTGAGCAGTTTGAGTGGCACAAGTTGTGTTCTGCTCCCCATCCCAATCAACGGATTACAAGCACAATTACAAGCAAGGAAGAGGCAAAAAACCCACAAACAGGAATCAGGATGCTAACGTTAGCAAAAACCTCTACACATCCAGAATGGCTTAGGAAGAACAATCAATTCACTGTAAATGAATAATACTAGATACATATCAGAGTCATGCAGCATCCTAGACTCATTTTGAGAGACTACAAAGGGTTGGGGAATAGAGGTTGATGGAAAAAGAAAAGAGAACAAATATAAACATAGAGAAACCTTGTATTATATTGCACATCCATAAAGCCTTGCAGCTTTCATTGCAGTTTTGAGTGTTTTCTGTGGAGCCTGAAGCTCTGGATGCAAATAAAGGTTTTACTGGAAAGGAAGTGGGCAGGGGGAAAAAAAAAAAAAAAAAAAAACCAAAAAAAAAACAAAAAAAAAAAAAAAAAAAAAAAAAAAAAAACAACAAAAAAAAAAAAAAAAAAAAAAAAAAAAAAAAGGAAGAGAAGGCCCAGAGTTACCAGCCTTTAGGATCACAGGGAAGAACCTGGAAACAAAACCCAAGTATTCACTAAATACTACTTTCAGGTTTGCAAGACTGCTATAATTTGCCATTGAGTTGCATGTTCCTTATAGATATTACAATTTTTTTAAAAAATAGGAACTAACAAGTTTTCAAAAGAAAGTTGAAAAAGAGCTATCAAAAGCATAAAGCTTCTCTATAAAAACAAATGTTTTTCAGGATAACAGGAAGAAAAGCAAACATTAAATACCTTGTTACAATTAAATGTAGAAAGTTCCTCTTTTATGTGAATTGCAAAACTAGGAAAATGAGTAGTTTGTGAAAAAAACATGAATTATAATTGAATACCATACTAAACGAGGTTATGCAAACCTCATTTAAATATGCCTAGAAGTTTTCAGTATGTTTTTTAATTAAACCTGATGGTAAAAAACAATTCTGGAAGCCAAACGCATTCCTACAGTAGGTATGCAGAAGTTTGGCAGAGGTACATATAAATATCTGCCTGCCTCCTGATTGCTCTGAAACAAGGGGGCTTGGGGTTGTGGTAGTGGTGTTTGGTTTTGCTTTTTAAGTAGTTGTTCCTTCATTCAAAAATTGGCCTCTCGGGAGAAAAGATGCTATTTTATATTTTTAAAAAAACATCAGTATTCTTTGAGTAGGGAAACTTCAGCAGAATCTCCCAACAAAAAAAAAGTTGTGTGTTTCCACCACAGACTACCAATTCAGAAGTTGGCAGCACATCTATGGTATCTTTTGACCTTCCCCCTCCTTCAAACTTCCCTGTTTGAAGGGAGGCTGTTTCCCCGAGAACAGAGCTAAAGACATATGCTGCCTTTATGGCACAATGCTGTAACTTTCTCACCTTCAGTTTTATAGGGACTATTTCACTTGATTATATTTAGTTTAAGTAAGTACCGTGACTATCAGAGAAGTCTGAGTCTCAAAAAAAAAAATCTCAAAACAACATAAAAACCAGAATAAAACAGAAAAGAACCCCCACAACAAGTTATTGTTCCAACTATTTCCAGAATAATTCAGCCTTTAACCAACTCAATCTTAACCTCACTTTTCTAACTCTGGCTAAAGTATTAGTTTATTATCCTGTATTAACGTGTTGCAGTGTTTGAATGTATGCCACAAATTTTAAAGAAAACCTAAATACAGATTTTTGTTTGGGCAAACTTAAATCAGAGATACACACTGGTAAATCTAAAAAGCTTAAAAGATGTTTGTCCCTTGGAACATCGAACTTACTTCTCCAACGTCCTGTAGCTGGTTGCAAACATGCAATATATTCAGTAAGTCTTCTTTCAAAAGCTTTGAGATCTGGGGAGGATGTATAGTAAGCATAATTAGATCTTCATCTATTTAGTCATATTTTAATGTTAAAGATAAAAGGAATTCACTTTTCCCCTGTGCATACCCACTTAAATAGGCAGAGAAAACCAATGCAGTGATCATTTAGGTGCAATAAAAGCCCAGGCAAAGTAGTTTTACTCAACTTCAGGTAAAAAGTACAGTGATGGAGTTAAACTAAATGCAAGAAACATTCCCACTTACAAAAAGGAAAATCAACGTAGCTGGGAAATCAGACTATTTTAGACATTTTTAAAAACACCGAGAATTAGATTCTAAGTAGCTTAAATTGCCCCTCAAAACAAACAAAAAAAAGTATCACATTTTGGACTATTAGGACATCAGGAAACCATTATGTTCTATTATCTATATAACAGTAGTTTTAAAAAAAGGTTAGCCATTTGCCAGCTGTTCAAGGGTTATTTGTAGCAGTGCAGCTTTGATGACTTTGTTTTGTTGAAACTTTGAGTGTCCTGACATACATATACACACATATGCAAAAAACCCCACAGCAAACACTAACCCAAGGATTTTAGTTTAATTCATTTTTTCTTTAAACAGATCTTTCTTCTTACTGCCATTGTTCTCCCATAATCTTTTCACTGAAATTGCTCTTCGATGCATTTCAAGGTCATATTCCTAATTTGTTTTTAAAAATTCTTGGCCTCCCAGTGTGTGTCTACAAGGAGCTGTTTCACGTCAAGTCCAGGTCAGATTTACGCTTCTGTTGAACAACGTCAATATTTGACAACATTCCAGTCAAAGTTAGAATTTTACCTGGAGTTAAGTTTTAATTAGCATCAACTTAACTTTCAGCTAAAGTCTCCGTCAGCATCACTGTGGAACTTCAGCTTGCAACTACTGCTAAATTAGTTACCTTAATAATGCAAATAGAGAATAAGACTGGAAGAAGTGCCTCTATTATGATCATAACTAATGCAGTTTTCTAAATTTGAATTTACTCCTAAGTAGTTTGCAGATGAATTCATGGGTGAAGATTACAGTACTTTGACTTCAGCCACAGAACAGCTGACTAGTCTTAATTACCGCCAAGAGCCCGGTAGTTAGGGCCTGTCCTCCACCTCCCTTCTGGGGAAGCTAAACCACTGCCAGCAATTAAAGCTAATTAACTGTTCCCTGACTAGCACAAGCCCCTGCACCTAGTCACTGAAGTGAGAGGGGGAAGAGGAGGCAGCACATGAAAACCTGCTCTTTGAGAAGCTGCACCTTGTAGGCGTAAAATCAGTCGACTGACAACAAAGCTCTCAAGGAAACATTTGCATAATGCAGACATCACTAAAACAAAAAATAAAAAAACTCTTTCAGAAAAGAGGAAATCTTAGTTTTAACTTATTTTCACTTATTATCTCTGTGTTGATCCCTTTGGCAGCTGTGACCAGCAGGGCTCACTTCTGGGATCCCTGAGCTTGTACAGACATGGCAACAAAGCCCTGACAACGCCGCACTATCGGTTCCTGACGACGTGTCAGCTACAAAACACCTGCACTGATGCGTCTCTGAAATCCCTACCAACCGTGTTTTCGGACGCTAAAAGCTCCTTTCAGGATTTTGACATGCTGCAAGCTGCAGCTTCAAACACCGCGTAACCCAGACCATCAATGTCCTCGGATAAGAAAGGGTTATTCGAGGTCACGTTCTTCAAGCACAGTGTGGGACTCGGAGCTATAAGAAACGCGCCTCACGCACAAACCCGCGGGTTTCCCACAGCACAAGCGGATTTTAATAAGCCACAGCCGAGCAGCGGCAGGGAAAGAGAAGCAGGTCCCTCCTCCCCAGGGCCGGCAGGAGCCCCCCGGCACAGGCCTCCCCGCGGCCCCGCTCCCCGGGAGCAGCACAGCCCGCCCCGAGCGCAGGATGTGGAGGAGCCCCGGGACCCCGCCCCAGCTCGCCTGTCTGGGCCGAGGAGCAGCGCCGGGAACGCGGTGCAGAGGGAGCCGAGGCCTCCCGCGGCCGCTTCGCCCCGCTCCGCGGGGACGGCGCAGCGCGCCCGGGCAGCCCGGCCGTGGAGCCGGGAGCTCCCGGCGCGCCGAGGAAGCAGCTGCGGGGTCGCTCCGTGCGGCCGCACTCACCCTCAGCCTGGTCCAGGGAGTTCATGGCGGGCGGGCGGAGCGGCAGCACCGGGCGGAGCACCGAGCACCGGCCGAACGNAGCGCGGCCCGCATTGGTTGCGGGCAGGGAGGGGGCGCGGCCCGGCCCGGCCCGCTGAGGGCGGACAAACGCCTTCCTTGAACTTTCTTTATTAAACGGCGTCTCCGCCTTGTTTCTCTTTGTCACATCCCGACACTCTCAGGTTGGTTGAGAGGGCTGTTCCGTATATGTGACTTGGCGGAAAATAAAAGCTAGAAAAGAAGATACAGTGCTCCTTTATTTTTTTTTTTCCCAGGCAGCCCTGAGTCAACCTCTACGCTTGTTCATTTAGGTTTTTTTTCTACACACCTTCCCCTTACATCATCCAACGCTCCGGCGCGGCCGGGCTGTTCGGCTGTGTTTCGGAAGCAGGTTCAGCAAGACACCTCAAATCTCAGCAGGGCCGGGCAAACCTCTTGAAATCTACTGACAAGCACGAGCATTGGGCTAAATCTTTCACAAATGCAATTTAAATACTTCAGGGTTTCTGTGCAAGAAGAGGGCAGTGGGGCATGAAGAGCCAGAGGGGAACGCTGCCCGCAGGCTTCGTACCCACACGATGCCCCACTCGCTCCCTGTGTGGGGGACCAGATTCATTTCACCTCCACGCAGCCCTGAGAAGCTGGAGTTGATGGTATCAACCCCAGCCACAGAAAAGGCTGCGTCCCCTCAGCCGCAGCAGGGCAGGGTGACAGCCAGCAAGTGCCCCAGAGTACCAGGGTGCGGGTTCAGGGACAGCCACACTCTCGGTTCAGCTGCTGGTGTTTCCTTCAGCAGCAGTGAGGTGAGACCTTTGGAAAGGAGCTTGAAGGAGATGAGGAAAGCCCCAGGTACTGCCCCATCCCTGCTAAGCAACGCCAGTGCAGAGGTCAGCAGTGTGGCATGGCCATCAGCAGCAGCAACACTGAGCACCAGCACAACTGGCTTCCCACCATGAGCTGCAGACAGCCCAGAAAACAGCAAAAACCATAAGCACCTTACTTTAGTGGTGTGACTGTGTTTGGTCTACAGGACAAGAATCTTGGGGAGGACATGCTTACAATCTCCCTGGAGGTAAAGGTTTGTGCAAAGGGGAGTGAACCAGTGCTGCAGGTCCAGGACAAGGTTTTTGCACCCTGATGGCTGCAGGGGGGATTGGAGCCTGGCCTGAGGAAGAACGTTTCCACTAGAGGTGAAAGAACAAGCCATCTCCAGAGGTGCCTGGCAGGAGTGGGACAGGCAGGTGCAGTAACCTGTGGCAGAAAGTTCTGTGTGTTTTGCCCATTTTTGTTTCCCCAGGCATGAGGCTCACGAGCCTGGTCGTGTCCAGACTCTCCAGGGGCATCTGGGGACAGTATTTCTGTCAGGAGAAGGAGTACAAGGTGCTTGCACACATCGCCTGTTACCCCTCACCCCTCGGGTTTATTGCTACATCTCTCAGTGTGGCACCGGGCGGGTGGCCTTTGAATGGGGACAGCAACAGTGGCATTTCAGTGATGCCCCTGCCAGACCTCGCTCATCCTGGCTCTGCTCCGGTGGTAGCAATCACGTAGGGGATGGCAACAGCTAAAATAGTGATGGTCCAAGAGCAGTGCAGAAAGGTTGGGTTTCTCTGTTGGTTTTAAGTGTCCTGTTGGATGTACAGAGATCGGCCACCATGATCCCATAGCCCTGCCTGCTGCTGTCCCAGCTGGGGTGCAGAGTTAACTGAACTGGTCTGTTTGCTAAATGAAAGCTTTTTGAGTTATGGAGTGACTCGATTAGTGAGCTCTCCAGAGACCCGGGCTCTCTGCACTGCCATCTGTTTTCAGCTAACGGGTACTGGAGTCTGAATTGTATTTTGTGGTCCAGTAAGAATTTTGTGTTGCTCAAAGCAGAGTGCTGCAGTGCTCTCAGGGGTGGGATGTGGTGTCATTTCTCTACTTCTAGGGGGCATGGGTAGGGCATTAATTTTTTTAAAGGGACTTTAGAAATTCATGAAAATATGACTTGTCATTTTGCTCTCATTGGTTTTAAGTGTCATCGCAAAAAAAAGTTGTGTTTTCTAGAAAATCATAAGTTACTTTTGCTTTGGTGATAGTCCACTGAATGTAGATGATGGCCTAATATTTTCTTAGGAGTGTTTGAGTCCAGCTTATTATAGTTTTGCCTAGTTAGTTTACACCACTTTTGCCAGGGTAAAAACCAGAAGAAACACTGGTGGTGATAGGAATTCCATCAGCTACGTGGAAAGGCTGAACACCTCAGTGGTGTTTTTTTCTGGTTGCACTAGAATATTTCACTGAATCAGTCTGGGAAGTAGGTGTTTTCTTCTTTACTACAACTGTACTCTTGCAGTTGGTAGAACCTTAAATTAATGAGACCCCAAAAAGCTGGATGTTACTCTGAAAAGTGGAGTGCTGTGCATAGCCCTTGGACATTTCCAGCATCCTGAAAGGATGAAAGTTGTGGTTTGCATTATTTATACTTCTGTGAGTTTGCTGATTTGTGGATCTCCTCTGATCTTTTATATTGCTCTAACTATTAGGTTTACTTCTGAACAGATACAGGTATCTTAAAGCTGGGTTTTATTCAAACTTTGATGATTTGTGACACTTAAAGGCTGAACCAACACCAGGAAAAAAATTCCAAGAGCTATAACCCTTGAGATGCTTAACTAAATAAGTAAATAATTCCTTTATTGTTTGTAATGTAAAACTTATTGGAGAGTTCAAAATGCTTGATTTTTTCTCTTTTGTAAAATTCTGTTCATTAACTAAGATAAATGAGACAAGATGATGCAGCTGTCATCATACTACAACTACGACTTGAATAAACTGTTAGGGTCAGTGCATCTGTTAATAATCCTTGATATTTTTTTCTGCGAATACCCATCAAGCCTTACAATTAACAGTTTAAGCAAAAGGGCTTAGTGTTCATTTGGATGGCTTAGTGTTCATTTGGATGGCTTAGTGTTCATTTGGATTGCTTCACAACGCAGAGGTGATCGGAAGAAACATGCTCTGCCAGTTTAAAGTGCTATCTCAAGCATCCTTTCTCGAGGTGCAAGGGATGCGCCTTTCTGAGTTTAGCATCTTTGGTATCTATTTCTGGTTCTCACAGCTGTACTTGGAGCATAATGTGGGAACATCTGTTGGCAGCATCTGCTATCAGAGACAATTAGGATGGGTCACTTGTTTCTAGGTTTGATTGCTTTTCCAGTCCTCTCCCGCATGTTTTTGCCTACATATCCCTTCTGCGCTCATTTTCCTCTAAACAATCCCTCCCTCTTGAGGCAACATGTTATTTCAGAGATACTTTGTTAATGTTGAAGGCTGTTACAAATTCAGTCTTTTTGGATGTACTAATCCTATATTTTTATAAATCTGTTTATTCTAGTAACTACCTTCCAAGTTTAAAAAGTATAATCCTAACTTGCACTTAGTGATAAGAGGATAGTGTTTACATGCTTTATATTCCTTTTTGGAGTAGATTTTGGAAGCTTAAATCTTATCAAGGGAATGTCCTCTTTTTATTCATTCTATCTCATTTTCCCTGAGAAGTCTTACTTATCTACAGGACTGCTGGGGTTTTTCTGTAAGAAGATCCATATTAAAGGCAACTTGGTTTAGACAGCAAAAAAAAATTCTGGTCAGAAAAAAACCCCCTCTTTTCTTTTTTGTGTGTTTTGTTGTTGTTGTTGTGAGTTTTTTGTTTGTTTTGTTTTGTGGGTTTTTTGTTTGGTTGGTTTGGTTTTTTTGTAGTAGGCCTATGGAAAATATTTTAAATTTATCCTATTCGTGAGCTTTATCAAATAGTCTATTGTGGTCTGTAGAAAGGAGAATATCTTTTGTTAGACATCTGAACAGAATCCACAGGATTATCTCTACACATTTTGTGCGTGTGACTTGATACAATAGAAGATTCATTTTCACTTCTTAGAACTGTAGTATAAAAACTTCTTCTGCCACACTGAATATGATAAGTTATGGCTTAAGATGCTATAAAAGCTTTGAAGTTTTGGTAGTCTGTAAAGCTAATTTATGTTTCTCTGCTCTTTTTCTGCAACTGGAGTGAGGGTTTTATTTTATATATTTTATATTAAAATGTATGTTTTATATAAAAACCCTAAAAGAATGTTGTGCAATTTCTGTGTTCTAATTAGCACAGTGTTTTGTTAATTTGTGGTGAGTTTTCTGTCTGGCTTCAATATAATTTAATTTCCAAACTTTCTTAACTTTACACCCAGGTATAGATCCAGGTAGACTCCATGTCTTCTGAAGTGAATAATAAGTACCAGAAACATTGCTATGAAGCAGTTTGTGGAAAAAGTGAATCTTTGGATATTAGGCATAGAATATAAAAAACAAAATGCTAGAATTACTGGGGAAAGATTATTGAGGCTAAAGTTATGCCCACATCCTAAGAGAAGTAACAGCAAGGAAACTTCCAAGGCTGGAATGTCGCTGGCTTATGAAGACTCTGTTCCTCAGGCAGCATTGGCAACAATCCTAGATGTTCATGGTACTGGGGGAGCTTGGGGTGCTGACCTAAGGGAAACAGGATGGAGGAGCAGCACGGCCAGGTGCTGCTGTAAATCACTGCAGGTATGGGAACTTAATGGTACTGTGTAACTGATAAAGTGCATAGCATGTGTCACACAGTTGCTGAGCTAGAAATCCAATTGGCAATCCAATGAGAATCTGCATTTCTTGTTGCTTCAGTAATTTGCTGTTTGTGAATCTGGCCATGATAGTTCTTACGGAATGTGACTGGACTTGTGGCACTGAACTGGCTCTGCATTTCTGTTACTTATTGCGCTGAATTGGGAATTACTCAGAATTTAAGCCCAGCCACCCCCAGTCCCTCTGATATCTGAGGACCATCTGGCATGCAAGGGGGCTTATTTTCTTCCAAATTTCCTTACACTTAGCACAATAAACTCCCTCCGCAACTTCTTGCTCATGTTTTTTGTTACTGTTTTTTAATTAGGGTATGGATTCTTGAACCATGTGTATACAGCTTTTCCAGTTCCTAGTCATTCCATTTAATTTCCAAGTTGAGTCGTCTCAGCCTCTTTTCTTATTCCCCCTCTGCTCCCACACATTGTATTTGGTTTTCTAAAAGCTGTCAGGGAACAGATGTACTCATCTGATCTTTCCTTGTTTCAAGGGTTGCCTTAGTTCTTCAACTGTCGTTCCTCATATGATAATGTTGAGTGAATCAGTTGTCTTCTTTTACTGACTTTCAGGTTGAAAGTTGTGTGTTTAGAACAAGGACATTTTTATTTGATGTCTTAGATTTATGACAAAGACATTACACCATAAAAATAAAGGCTCATGAGAAAACAGAACTGTTTGTTACTAACAATGTAGAGAACTCAAGACTGAAAGCTGAATTTGTTTCTTTTCCACTGGATGTAACAGTGTCATATTCTCACTGTGGGCGCACAGACTTGAGAGGTGATGTGTCTGCTGTTCCTATGTGCCTGGTCATTCCCCGTGGGTATGTCCCCACCTCCCTCCCTGGCTGGCAGCCAGGGGTAGCCCTAAGGTGTCCTTACCAGCTGTGATGGGTGCAGAACACAGCAGGACAGGTTGTGGTGCAGTTACAGCTGCATTCCTATGGCAGGCAGCTTCCTGAGAGCTGGCATCTACTCACTGTTTGAACTGTTCTGCTCACAGCCTGCTTTGTGCCAGACATGGGAGTAGCAGATTTGTTGGCTTTTGAAATGATGAGCCATGTGCCCTGCTGGCGTGCCAGGATATGCTGTATTTCTTGTTTCCAGCTATGGTTTTGGGTATCTGTTTGTTCAGCCTGAGATCCTGTTCAGAAGCAGCTGCTTTGAGGGTTGCTTGCATTCCTGCTTGTCCTGTAGGGTTAATGTTTGATACTACTTTTGCAAACCAGGGATTTCTTCCAAGCAGAAGTGCCCCTTATTAAAAACTAACAAAATAATCACAAGCACACAAATCTTGTTATGGGGTTTCTTCCTTGCATTACTCCATCCTCTACCTGCTTGCAAAAGGGCATATTCTGAAATAACATGGCTATCCCTCTGTTAAGTAAACTTCCCTTGCTCTTCAATCTGTAGTATTGCAGTTTTACCAGAGAAGTGGGAAATAATTTCCCTTGAGGCTTTTGGTTAATCATCTTTTGAGGAGAAACACCATTTCTCTATAAATACAGTATCAAAATCGATTCTTTATGTTTAACTATTTGTGCTCAGTTAGATTATCAGTAACTTTAAAAAACAAAATGTACACACTTAGGGCTATCGTATGTTTGTTTGCATTAATACATGCATTAGATAATCTTTTTCTGCACAAGCCTCTACATGTCTCTTGTCTTGGAACATAGGATTTTGGGAAAGTCCAGGAATTAGTACAAATAGAGAGCAACATTTCACAGCTGTGTTTTGGAGAATCCTTATAACCCCTGCAATAGAAATAGAAAAAGAAGGGAACAAACAAACAAAGAAACCCCTATTACTTTTCCTAACGAAGCTGTACTCATAAAAAATATCTCTTGGTATAGGCCAAAGTAAGCAAGTATGTACGAGTTCATGTTGTGGTGAGTTCAGGATGTAGCTTTTCACTAAGGTCTGTCTTTGATACTGTAATTGAAAAGATGCTTAATTTAGAATGTGCAGGTGATGTACAGGTACCATACCTTAGTGGGAAACAAAGAAATGAAATATTGACGTAAGTCACTTGTAAATGGTCAGAATTGTACAGTGTTGCTTTGGGTCACTGAAGAATTGATGAGGTTGGTTGAGAAAAACATGAGTTGGGCCCCTCACTTATCTTGCACCTGCCTTGAGCAAAGGCCTAACAACTGGAGGATGTCTGCAGGGAAGCAGAGGCCTCACAGCCCAATGTTTGTGAGGCACAGAGGAGCACCCACGCCTCTGCACCAGCCTCACTCCCCCTTCACCCTGAGCAACCAGCCTTGCTGTAAGTCTGGTGCGTTAAGGAGATAAAGATGTGTGCAAAGACTGTCTGGAGAAGGTCAGACGGCCCTGGCTGCTGCCTGAGTATGTGGAGGAGGGACAAGTTGTTTTTTGTACCTTTTTTGTCAACTATAATTTCTGACCAAAAGTAACAGAGACCCTCATTAAGCTCTATTTAGGTATTAACTTCCACACCCCGTGGAACGCAAATGAGGAGGAACAAGAGATATAATACATGTACGTATAAAGTCACCAAACCCCCCCATAACGTGCAATTGTTCCATCCCATTGTGAAGGGCTAGAAATTTGTAGTGTAAAAGGGAGGTTTCTGGTCAGAAAGAGTCAAGGAGGGAAAACATATCTTCCTGCTCGGGATTGATTGATGGACTGTGTCTCTCCTCCTGCCCTGAAGGGACACCTTTATATGAGCTTTGCACCTCCAACCGCATTGAAGCAGATCCAGGAATATGCATTTATATGCATATAGTGCTATTAGATCTCTGTTACTATACCTTCTGCCACAACACATATTAACACTCTGTAGTTAAGGACTTTATGACTGGCAGTCCTGAATCTGCTTTCCTGCTGCTTCAATAAACTGTACTGCTTACAAATCTGTGCTCATTCAAGTCCTTATTGAACTTGAGCAGACCTATAACGCTGAATTGCTTCTAATTAGAAATCAAGCCCTGTTACATCCAGCCCCTCTGATCTCTGAGGACCAGTTGGAATGGAAAGGGGAGTTATTTTCTGCTAAGTTTCTATTCCCTTAATGCAGCAGTTTCTTTCAGTTGCTGATGCTTAATGAAGGCACTTGCTGCTGTACACTTTTCAGTACGTTTTTACTTAAAGGAAAAATGGATGAAGCAAAAGCTTTAGAAGCATCTTGTGTAAGCAGAAATCTTGCCTTAAAATGTCCCCTGGTGGCTGCAAATGTATGCAGTGACTGTTGGGATGTCAGTGTACTTTTTAAGGTTTTATTTAAGCAGTGTCAGGAGGAGCTGACTGAGGTGCTGCAAGTGTATCATAAGCATTCAGTAGTTTAGGCAAGCCCAAAGAAGGAAACCTGACCTTTTCACATCTCCCTAGAGTTTGTTAATGAAGAGTAGTGAAGGAAAAATAGTACATCATTTCTATTTGATATGACATTCTTTACAGAACAAATGTAGTATGAAAATCTATTAAATGTGCTTATTTTATCAGTTTAATGCCTTGGATTATTCTAGCTTTTAAAAGGCTTTTCTGTAATATATACTTAATCTCATATTCTTACCTCTTCTAGTATAAATCCTTACAAATCATGTTAGAAGAGTCATTCTCCCCGAGATGATTATTCAAAGGATTTTTAAGATCTGTATAGGAAAGAAACTTTCAGTAGCATAAATAGAAGTTATTCTTAGGCTTTGAACATCCTATGAAAAGTATTTGTAATGCTACAGCAGGAATATACAGTAAATTTAATACTAATCCTAATTAAATTTAATATTAGTCTGGTCATATGAATAGATAAAATTACTAAGAAGAATATCTCATGCCTCAAAGCCTACCAAATTCTAGATTCTGTTCCTTGAGGTTGAATTCCAAAGTGCTGTCTGCTACCGGTATCTTGCTACTGAGTTTAAGTCTGTAGCAAAAAGGGTGGATGCTCTTGTAATGATTTGAATTCACAACTTTTATCAGTTACAGGCTTGATTCTAGATATTCTTTTAAGTTTTTTTTCCCCCATATTATGCTTTATTTCAAGAATAAACAAGGCTTTTCTCCTGTTGTTTTTTCGTAATGCATATGTGCATATTTTGTCTGTTCTGGAGTCATCCTGCAATTTTTGAGGGTTTTATAATTACTTACCTCTTTCACTAAATAATTTTTTTCTTTCTATTAGTGGTAAGAGAAACTTGCTCTCCACTAGAGACTAAATGTAGCTATATGGAAGATGCTGAGTGCATAATCAAATTTCCTGGAGGTGATTTTTTAAACTTTTGACTTTTCATAGTTTATACTTCTAAATATAAGCTTGAAAAAAGTTCTCAAGAGTTTTAACATCTTCTAACTTGGGTCAAGCTATGGTTGAGTAAATTTCATGTTATTAAATTGTTATTCATAAAGTGTGGAAAAATGTTGAAATAGAATTAGATTATGTGGTTCCTTACAAACCTTTGTTAAACTGATTCTGTAGGAAGGGAAGTAAATAAATTTAATCCGTGGTAGAACTCGACGGCAAAAATACACAGGTACTTCCCTTCAGGGTAGAGAAGAATCTTTATAAAAGAGCATTCTGTCTTTATCTAAAATAGTTGTTAATTCCATTTTAGTTAATGAATGGTGTAAATGTTGAGAAGATCTGTGTGATGAATAATTTCTCATTGAATTGCAGGATTGCTGGTGAGTTTACTCGTGCTTAGTCTGTGAGTTCCTGGTGTAGGCAAGAGATAGTTGTACAAGTCAGGGGAAGGGCAGGTTCTGGGAAAAGGAGAACATTCCAAGGATGCGGAATGAAGGAGAACTAAAGCAATGAGGTAAAGGGAAGAGACTGATTACATGTCAGCCTAAAACAGCTTCGGATGGTTGGAGGTTAGAAAGGTTTAACTAACTTGTGAAATTGTGACCTCTTGGTAAACTTGGTTCATTGTAATGTAAAACCACACCTCTGAAGCTGAGGCTGCCCAGCTCTGAGTGCAGACCCTACGCACTGGAATGCTCACTGAGTTTACAAGGCACCGTACCTTTAAATCAAGGGAAGAGAAAGTTCAGCCAATAACAGTATATAATGGTATATAATAATAATAATAGTACCTTAGCCAAGTAGTGATGTGGATTCATTATGGACATCTTGCCTAATTAGGATAGTATAAATATGCTTGTATTTTTGGCCTTTGGTGTACTAGCTTTGTGGATTGACCACCTCGCACCCATCTCTGTGAAGATATGAATAAAATCAAATATCTTGACTCTGTGGGTGGATTGGCTTCTTGCACACCAGGTAAAAGAATCCCTATTTAGGACAACAGTACAGCAGAGATATTGCTTGATTAACTACCTAGGTGTTTTTGTTTGTTTCTTTTTTCATGCAGGAAAATCAGTGAGCAATAAACCTGGAATTATATTTATTATTTTATTCTTCCTTTAAGATACTAGCAAAGACTAATAGCTCCAGAGAAATGTTTAGCAGAATTTAACAATTGCTGTTTTTCCTGATGTTTTGATCTCTTAATTTGTTTTGACAAGGACATGCCAATAAAATGTCAATGTTCAGCATGTGAAAAAATTCAACCAGTTGTTGAAATGAGCAGAAGTGGAAGGTGTGAATTACAATAGGCAGTAGACGGTCAGCGTTAGTCCCACCTTGCACTAAGGCAGAATTCTGAAGAATTGGTTTACAATATCACTTTTCTGGGAGGTCAGTGGGTTTAACTGGAACTGACCTCCCAGAACAGGCTGTGACAGCAGGGTTTACTTCTCAGGGCTCCAGCTCATAAGTGTTCCTCTATTTGGAGTGGGGAAGTGATATGTGACTGGGAACTAGGAGCTGGAAGTGGTTTGTTTTAGACAATTAGTTGTGTGAACATGCTACACTCAGCTCAATATGGGAGACTGAATGCTTACCTACAAAAATATCTTGAGTTAGAGAGTGCAAAGCATGACATGAGGAAGAACTGTGGGTATATCTTGCAGAACCCAGAAAATTGGAAGGTAGCTGTATGTTGGAGATAGGCAAACAAGCTCGTTTCTCGTTTCCTACACTGCTGTATGTCTGTTGTGGGTGATTTTTCTATATGGCTCCTAAAGCATTTAGGAAAGATGTTCTGTAACACATGTGAAAAGTGTTCCAGTTTAGCTTTTGGTGTCTGGCTATAGTGAAAAAAACACGGTACTCTGGTGGCTTTTCCTAGTCTCACTGCCTTCCCTTGGAGTGAGATTTCAGTGCCAGCATCAAAACGGAAGAAAGTTCAGGAGAGATTGGTACAACTCTGTGGGTTGGAATAGATGAATGGGCTGTTCTCAGTGGATTAATTCTAAGAAGTTTGCAGCCAAGTTTAACCATGTTTCTTATGCCTTTTTGCATGTCTAAGAAATTTCCTCAGGGAAAAAGAAAAGGAGGGAGAAAAAAACCCTTGCTGCAAAGAACCCTTTTTATAATTTTTGACAGTATTGTTAAATAGTAAAGTAGTGAAACTTGGTGATGTTCTAATATAGTTTTGCAGTCCGTGCTGTTGCTTAATTGATTTTTCACTTGGTTGCAGATGACTACACCAGGGATGACTGTGGAGAGAAGCTATATGTGCAGTTTTACTAACAGATGCAGAAAGACTGAGACACCTTCTGACTGTCATTGCTGCCACCATCAAGGAGCAAAAGTAGGTTTCCATTAAGATTTTTTTAGCTAATTCTATTACAGAGATGGTAATTACATAGGTAAGTGTAACCCAGTTCAGAAATGTGACCCTGCAAATATGTAGATAATATTTGAAGATCATGCCTATTTAAATAGGATCTCCTTAATATTTCTAGTTACTCCTAAAATGTTTTATGCATCTCCTAGGCAATATCTTTTGCAATATTTAATTTCTTTCCTCCTCACTGACCTCCATATTTGACGTATCCCTTTCTGATACTCATATGTTTGGGGCTACACCAGAGATGTTCCGTTTCAGTTCATGGAGTGTTGCACAAGTGTAGTGGTATATAATCTCTTCAAATTTGACTTAGGAATTCTCTGCCATTATCATGGCTTAGTCATCTATGGAAATGTTTAGGTAGATACTTGAAATCCAGATAGAAAGAACTACAGCTGTTACAGCTGGGTTGGTTAATGTGTCTGAAATGCAAAGATCATGTGGGATAATCGGAGCAGGTTGTAAATTGACTTCCAATTTTTTAAGCGATTAAATAATTGAAGCTAACAAATCAACTTGTTTTCAGTTGTTTTAAGCCCAAACATGTTGCTTTAATATGTAGATAAAACATTTTTAGAACAGACAAAAAAGTAGGTGTGTTACAATTTATGAATAATAAGCCATACGTCTTCCATGACTGTCTACTATCCTATTGGCTACTTCAGGATCAGAATTAGCAAATGTAATCAAGCAGGAATCATTAACGAAAAATCTTCCTTTTTTGTATATTACAACTTCCTATTATGAGAGTAACTTTCAAAATTTTCTGTGTAGCTTAAAATAGAGATCACAGTTACTTCCCAATATTGTAGAAAGTGTATCTGATCAAAGAACACTTTGTTCTGCCGGTTTTTCACACCTCAACATTGGACTTGGCACCTGTGGCTCCTGGTAGCTATAAGATGGCAACAGCACAGCAATGGGAAACAATGACACAGACTTCTTGTCTGTGTCACATTGTCACTTCTCTTTCTTTAAGCTACACTTATAGGCAATCAGTTCACTGAACGTGTACATACCTCACATAAGTCACATCTCACACATGCACTCCAAGAAGTTAAATGACTGTTTTGTATTCTTGAACAGCTCAATGCAGCATTTTTCTCTTGCCCTGTAATCTGACTTCATTATTCTATCCAGAGAAATTTTAGCTTATTTGAGAGATGTCACTTAAATTATTCCCCATTCAGAACTGCAGTTTAAATTTCTTTCAACCCATTAAAATTTTAAACACTGATTCATTGCACTTCTGGGTAACAGAATTTGACCTAGTTAAAGTGAGACAGCTCTGAAATAATTCTCTGAATTAATTTCTAATAATGCATAATACATGGAGTGATTAAATGTCTGTCCTGAATTCCTGCTTAAATGGCATAAAATGCACGTAACAAACTCACATATGGTAGTTAAATTATAGGAAGTTATATAGCAACTGCCTAATTATAATTTCACTTTCTTGCATTGATTGTATGTAAATAAATAAAAATCCTTCTTAAGGTTTATCTCCATTTATTGCAGGACTTTCTATTGTAAATTTACAAATTTCACATATTTTCTTGTATCAGGAACACAGTGGTAAAAATGCAGTTTCTCCTGGAGGAAAAGTAACTGCCCTGTTCTTCTGTTAAGTCTTTGTATAGAATTAGAAGTCTTTATCTCATGCGTGATCTAAAGCTAAAACTGACCAATAATGTTTTGACAGTGGGAGGGAGAAATTACAACTTTTCATTTATATTTCAGATGAAGTTCATGTACTGGTACTAAATCAAAAGCAACCTCTACAGCGACAGGAGGGCTGTATCAATACTGAGCTGAAGGCTCTGAAAATCTCACTCTGTTATATTGCACAGACTTAACAGCTATATTGTTCTATCTTTCTGTGAAAGTGTGAAGTCGATGAAAACACCAGCTTGATAAAGCCATCCATCTCTTCTCTGTAGTACCTCACAATGTGCCTGTGGAGGATGCACTGGCTCTCATAGTTGAAGCTTCTGGGAATAGATTTGCTGAGCATGAGCAACAGGAGTGTACCAGGGTTTCACACAAGACAGCTGATGTGGTAGATGACTACCTAGTGTGGGAGCTGTGAGATGTGCAGTTGGCCTCTGAACATTAGACTTATTTCTGTTATGAGCAGGAAAATACTTTGATTGGTTGGAGTTGAATCCAGTAAGTGACTCTGAAAATATCAGAAAATGTATAATTGAAGGTATTAATATTTTTTCACTCTGAAATACAGCTTCAAGCATCTTTTAAATCTGATATGCATAAGGTTGGGTACATCCCACAGAAATAGTCTGTAAATAAATGATATGCACCAGAGATCAAAAGTTCATATATAAAATGCTGGTGTGTGTATTAATGGCCACCTGCATCCTGGAGTACGTGCAGATATTCTTCATCACAAAACCAGAATATTCCAAGGACATACCCTCGTGTTCCTAGGGGGCAGTTGCTCTCTCACAGGTAATGGTTGCAAAGTGAATATTTGGTCATCTGCTAATGATGTTGAGTATTGAAATTGTAATAGCACTGTACACAGAAATGCATTTAAGGTAGTGATATCCATCAAAATAGAATGCAGCTTTTGGTTTTACAGGATTCAGTAATATAATGGTGTATAAACTTACTTTAATTAGTTTAATATCCAGCAGAATATCTCTAGAAGAAAAAAAAAACACCCAACCACATATGTAAATTATAGACTTGGAATATCTGTGTCATTTTGATTTGTAGATCTACTCTATAGAAATTTCTTGGATGCCCTTGTGATAAGGGGATAGTGAGATTCTTGCAGGCTTCTACTTGTGCTTCTAATTTCTTTGGAAGAATCTCTTACCACTTTTGTCCATTTTAACTAAGCCTCATTGAATAAACTCATCCTTCCACTGAAGCTGAAGACACAATATCATGAGGATGCAAGGCATGAGCAGGCATTGCTGCCCACACCTTAAGCAAACCTCTATCTCTTCTGCTGCCAGGCAGGATTGCTGTCTTAGGCCAGTCATCCCTTCCTGAGGTTAAGCCTTGCTTTGGGTGAAAGGCTATCAGGGGCTCTTCTTCCACCACTATTTCTGTTTTGTATTTCAAAGTAATTAATTCTGTTTCCATGACTGACTTGATCACTTGCCACAGTAGATTTACTCATAGAAGTAGAACAAAACATAGTAGATACTACATGAACCACAATCAAGTAGATGCTTGAGATGTGGAAAAATCTAAACTTGCAAATATTTGTCAGTGATCAAATAATAGTTGAAAGACTGGAACTCAGCTGTGCTATTTTCAGAGCAAACTTTGTGTGAAAGAATGGGAGAGTAGGGGAGTATACTATTCTTTATCTAAAAATGAATTCGTTCTAACATTATAAAAGCACAAGAATATAATGCTCATCTTTCATGTCCTTAGTCTGAAATCAGATTCAACTACTGTCCTTGCATCTATTTGAAGTTGGTATGGGTTGAGGTGAACACCTGGCTATTTTAGAAAAGCTTTTTTTCCTCCCCTGTTGTGAACTTTTCCCATTCTACAAAGCTTTCTTTTTTACTTACCAAGTTGGTTGCAATTCTTTTGAGTTACTGAAGCTCATGGGAAACCAAGAGGGCAGCAGAAACAGTGAGGGCGGTTCAGGTTTTAAACATGAATATTCTTGGATGCTTAGGATTATAGTCTTTTGTTGGAAATTAAATACAGGTTTAATGATTGAAATCAATGGGGAAGTCAGCAAAAAATATTGTGGCATCTGCTTAATTGGATTATTTTCTTTTATTAAATGCTAATGTAAAAAGAAACTACCTATACGCTCCTGACAACTATTCATGTTAGTGCCGAGTCTGATTCCTTGGAATGAATACTAGGCACAAACTGAATCAAAACTAGTGACCTACATTGTGATCATGAATTAAATCCTTGCTTAGAACCAGCCTCACATGATATCTACTATGTTTGTCATGACAAAATCACTTGGAAATAAAATCTGGCTTTAACTTTTTGTACCAATTGCACTTCATTTGTCAGTTTGTTTTAGCTTGCTTGTGCGGGTTAACACTAACATCAGAGAGTTTTCCTTTGTCCTGTGTTCATGCTAGGATTAGTGCCACTGCAGGTCAGTGTGCTCTGCTGTTGAATACCTACGGGAAGGTTGGACAGGTAGCTCAGTGGCTGCACATCTTTTAAAGTAGGGCACTCTGAATGGTAGAGGCCAAGGCGTTCGTAGCTGCTGGTGTGTGGTGCCGCTGCTTTGGCTGCAGTGCTCCTTTCTGTTTTCAGATACCTGCTTTCAGGCATTTCTGAAGCCTGGAGTTTTTAGACCCTCACAGTTAAAAGAGTGTCCCATCTCAATTTGAAAACAGTTGACAAGAAAACACAAAAAGTATTTCCAAAGAGAGTTGTCAGATGCAAAGGGTAATCTTCCACCTGCTGAAAGATTTGGACTTCTGGGATATTCTTGACACCAGCCTGCAAAATGGCCACTCCCTGGAGGGGCACCTAGCCTTTTGCCAATGCCAGGTGAGTGGCAAAGCTCTGGTTGATTTAATAACTGTAAATAATTTCTAGTTAAAACCTCCACTATTTTGACAACAATACATCCATTATAGCTGGAGTACTTGATTTCCTTTAAATAATGAGTACAATGGCCAGCTTTTTTCAAGCCAGTCTCAGCCTGAAGGGTACTGTTTCTATATTGAAAATAATTAGATAGTGCTTTCTAAAGCATGTGAGTCCAGTGGGTTTCTTTGGCTTTTTTGCAACAAGCAGTGCATTTGCCATATAGATGCCTGTGTAGTTGTTACTCTTGCCCAAGCAAAATGAAATATTATTCACAGTAGAAATAAAATAATGTAATTTACAAGTCTTTAACGTTTTTAAAGGTATCGAAAATTATTAGATATTGCTGTAGATATAAAATAATCACGGATACTTCCTGATTTAAATAGTTTTTATTTGGAGAGAAAAAGAAGGCCTGATTTCTAAAACAACTGGACAAAGAAATATCCACTACACTGGAAATAAATAGTTTTCTTACATCGCCATTTGAGTTTTTAAAGTTCTCAATTAAAACTCTTGCAGAGTGAGGAAAAAATAATTTTCTAGATCCCCATAGTTTACTAAGACTAGATTTGAAAAGGTAGATCACAATCAGTTTAAATTAAGTAGTTAATGACTGTAGCTAAGCAGTCGTGCCCTGCTTACACGGCTGCAGACCTTGAGAGGGCAATACCTCCTGGCCTATGGCAAGGCTACCCAGCTGGAGAATGAGACCCTGAAAACCATTTCCTCCACTGATTTAAAAGGGATTAGACCCAGGAGACTGACACCTGTTGCAGGTATTGGTTCTGGTAATCTGGCTACAGTGCCTGTCAGAGCTGCTTTCGGTGCTCCCAAGGTCTTGGTGTTGGCCGATATTTTGACTGTAGCATCAGAACAGAGGTTTTGGAGCTGCCATGGTCACAAGGGGAGGGAGAGGAGGGAAGGGGCTTAGAATTAGCTTAAGCTTATACTCAGTAAAAATCCAGTGCTTACAGAGGAACAGGCAAGTGACCTTTCCCATGGATTTGATTTGCAAGGCAAGCTGAGTGTGCCTTCGAGTGTATTTTTCAACCTTTTTAAGGAGTGAAGGTTTTCTTTCTTGGTGGGAGTCACAGTAATAAATAAGCATGATGGTAAAATGTGTCAGTAATTGACCATCTCTGTATTTTATAGACACATAAAATATAATATAAAAATATACTGATGTACTTCTCTACTTGTGAAATAGAAGTGAAGGGTTTTACCTTTAGGCATGCAGTGCTAGGGGTTATCTTAGAGTGTGCAGCAGCTGTGAGCTGACATGGTCTGGACAGTGTTACCAGAACTATAAAAGATTAATAACCTTTTATAGAGGAATTGTGTATTTTTTTAAAGCTCTTCCTCTTGGCATGCATTGATCTTTTCAAAGTTATGAAGAGGAAATAAATTTTCTCTCTGTTCATTGCAGATAGAATAATAAGTAATTGGTTTAATTTGTAATAAAGATGATTTAGGTTAGCTGTGAGGAATTGTGTAGCCAATTCATATTGAAACACATTGCCTGGACAGGAACAAGATTCATTAAGATATGCACTCATCAGTGGTAAAATGAGTATACATGAGTCTGCATCAGACATTGGGACAGGACATACCTTTTCCTTTTAATGATGTTCTGCAGCACAATGTCAGCTGAAGGAGGACATCAGCTTTGCAGCAGGCCATTGCATAAAATCTGATTCAGGTATACAGGATACTTAAAAGTAATAGGATATTGGACTGTAGTTTGCATTGAAGTGAGAAGTTAGATGTTAGAGAGAGGAGGGAAATTGATTCTTAGATGTAAGCAAGTGTGGGAAGAGTGAGCAGATACAGAAACTACAACTGTGTTACAGTATTTGTTATATTTTGTCACTTCCATCCAGTTGTTTCTGCACTTTACCTTAGAGAGATGAAGGTGAAGGGACTGACCAACCAGAATTGTTGGTGTTACTTGCTTACCTAATAACTGACAGTTTTGAAACAGCTTTATATCAATCTCTTTAATATTGAATTTGCTTGGGATTGGGTATTTTTGTATTTTCAAATGCTTTAGCTTCCATTATAACTTGAAGTTATAACAACAGGAAAATTAAGAAAAAAAAATCAAATAATTGTAGTTAGAAAAGCAGTCAAGTAAACTAATGTGAAGAATCACCTTTACCTGTAGTTACATACATTCCAATCAAATACCAGATTTAAACATTTTTAACATCCATTCTACATAAATACCAAGTGAGCTTAATATGTGCAAAATAAATGGCAGATGGTCTGCAAAAATATCTAATATCAATTTTAAATTATTGTTTACAGGATGAACATACACAAACGTGCCAGAAATGCTGATCTTGAAATTTTATGTTAATTTTTCCTACTTCCACACAGAAAGTACTTTAGAAGTACATGAAGCACACATGAAAGTAACTTCTGTAATGCACTAAATACGTCATAGGCATCACTTGCAACCACACTAGACACAGCACAGAAAGGAGAGAAATTTTAAAATTGTTGAAATGTCTTTAAAATTGTGAAGTAGTTTTTATACGTCTAGGGTGTAACAACTACTTTTCATAATTGTAGGAGAAAATTTCCACTGGTAGTGAATAGTAAAGAACTTGACTAATATATGTACTTGTCAGTATATCAGAGTAATTAGATCTTTTTGTTCTTCTTCCAAGACAGGCTGTCTAATGCCTTCACTGTGCATTGTGTAGTGGAGCATTTTACTGTCTAGAAGGTTACACAGTGATTTCAGTATTATGTTTTTCTGATAGTTCTTGCTGGATTTGCTCTGTCATAACTCACGTTGTCAGATGAGCTTTATTATTGAATTTCTTCATTTTATGAATTAAATCAATTCTTTTTTTTTTTTTTTTTTTGCCAAGAAACAGTACCAACTATAGATCTTAATGGAACAAAATGTCCCTGCACTGTAAACCATGGAAAATAATCCTGTGCTTGAAAACTAAGTGGTGTCTTTCTGCAAGACCTGCCAATTTATTTTTATCTAGCAGCTTATTTCATTCATTCATCATTTTCATTAATGCATTAGCTAAACCCATTAGGAACTAGCTGTCAGCCATGGAGTAAGTAATAATATAACTCTCTATTTTTCAAGACTCTAATATCCATTTTTAAGGATGTAAGAATGACTTGTGGTAAGTGATAGTCTAATGGTAGTGCCCTCTTTGGATAGGTAACCAGTCCTCAAAATGATTGAAGCCCACCCAACTCCTAACTATGAATCTATTTGGATCTTGATACTACAACATCTGAGGGCTGCACACACTTATAAATTGCCCTGCCAATGTCCATGTGAGACAGGAGATTGCTTAGGCTTTCCCAGGGGAACCTGGAAGCTTGTTTCGGAGTCTGGAATTGAACTAATTCTCTTGAGCCCCACAGTAGGTCCTTAATCACAAAATCATTCCCCACTTCCCCCAAAGGGATTAAATGTAATAACTTGTATCATTTAAGGGCTTTTCTTTTTTAACACTCAAGGTTGAGGTTTTGAGGTGAACTTTGCTAAAGAGTTACCTATCATGGTGTAAAATTTCTCTTTTCAAAGGCAGGGGGTGGGAAGTTGCAGTGCAGCTCAGGTGCACAGGGATTGATCCTGGCCCTGTGGTGGCCCCCAGACGTGAGTGACTCCTTGTGCACATAAACACTAATTTCTCTGTGTGGTGAGGAAGGTGCTAAAACTAAATATCCCGAGGAAATAGTGAAAGAGGTGCATACCTGCACTGTGAAGCACAGAAATGAGGTGTGTGAAAGTGAAAAGGATCATTATGTTACCATTTTAGGAATAAGCTTGAGCCTCTGACTTCACATATGAACAGGAAATTTATGTCTGTGCACAAAAGAAATAATGTTTGGAACTTCACTAATTTAAATACAGCAAAAAAATCCCCACAAGTCAAAAAACCAACCAAAAAAACCAACCAAAACAAACAAGCAAAAACCCCAAGCCTTACAGAATGTTGTCATCTAAGTGAACTGTGAACTTTGAATTTATTTTCATGGGGAAATTTCTGAGCAGTATAGGTATTTCCTTCATTGTCCTGCTATTTTCAGACTCTCAGAAGTGATGTTAAACATTATTAGATAAATAAAAATGTTTGTTTCTCCTTCAGTGAGTTACTGTCTTTCAAAACTAGTTAAAAAGTTCCTTAAACAGTCACAGTGCTGGGGAGTGGAAGAGCAGAGTGATGTGCAGCACCTAACTGGTGAGCAAAGAGAAAAAATAAAATAAAATTGAACCATGACCAGGTAAATATGTAAGTCCTACTGTATTTTGAAATAGCTCACACTGCTTCCCTTAGGGAAGAAGTGCACTGGTGGTTAAGGTGTGTGGGGGAGTCTGTCTGAGACTGGAGTGGAAGAGACAAACTCTCTCCATTGTCTGTCTTCAACCTTTCGTGTCACACCCGAGGAAGGGAATAAACCCAAAGCATGGTCAGCATCAGGGCACACAGGAGGGCTGCTCTGGGCAGAAAATGGCTCTCAACACATCCTTTGCTCAACTTGCTGTTTGTTGTCCAAACTGCTTAGCTGGGCAGGAGTTACTCGAGGCCTACGTCTTGTTTTACCAAGAAGAAAACACATGAGATGTGATTTTAACCAGAAGCCTCCTCCAGTGATAAAGTAGGAAAAGGAATAATAACTTTCATCTGTAGTTAAGGCTGACATATGGCCAAGAGTGCTTGAATTATTGACTGCTCTTCATATTGCCAGTACTGCCATTGATTTCGATGTCCTCAAGGCTCACGTGGTGATATATATTTTGAAAGCACTGAATTTTTCATCTTACACTCTTACATCTTTAGCTGGATTTACTTTTCTGACAGAAAACTTATATTTAAAGTATTTTTGAGAAAAACACCAGCTATTCTGACCTGGTTTTGAACTTCAATATTGCATCTGGAATAAATGAAAATGTTGCTGAGCTATAGTCCCTCTGCAGAGGCCTGGTACAGTTTGAGTAACCAAGGCAAGAGAAAGTCACTTCCTTGTTTATAATGTGTATTTTGGGGCACAGAACTTTTTTGCAGTGCACCAACACCACAGCTGCATCTCAGATGCTTGCCCTGGTGCCAGGGACCTAAGGTCACAGAGGCAGGAAGAGAAGCAAAGGGAGCAGGAGGCTGCCCACTGCCTTGATGGTGGGAGCTGCTGAGGGGGGCAAACAGCTCTCACTGCCATCCCCTCACCAGGAACCTGGGAATCTAACATGAATTGTGGAGGGCAAAGAGGCACCTGAAGCTGATCCTCTGGCAGAGCAGATCAAAGTGACACAGAGAGCCTGGTAGCTACTGCAGCCCAACCAGGAGGAAGAAATGGTCCCTTCGTTTTGCCTTTTATTTCCATGGGCAAAGTGAGTGTGGCATGCTCTCTACCCACTGCAAATCAAGGAGGAAAATGCATTGCTCCCTTTACCTGTGTTTTCTTTTGTCCTGTTGCTTTAACAGCTGGCAGGTGGTGATGGGCAGGTGAGCCTTGTTCCAGGGGTGGGCAGCTCACTTCCTCCCCCTGGCAGTGTGTCTGCTGCTGCAGTGTGCTGGGAGGAGGGCTCTGCTGCAGGTAAGAGCTTCTTCATGATACATTCGTCCAAAGTAATCTGCAGGCTGCAAAAACAGGCTTCAGTTAATGCAGTTTTGCTTATGCTTGTTGTTAAAAGACTGTGTGTAAAACCTGGGCACAGTGGGCTTAGCTGTTCCCTTGCCTTGCAGTGCCCAGGCATGGCATGAATCCTGGGTAGGCTGTGGGCAAACCTGTCTGCTCAGTGCCCCAAGCACTCACATGAGCTGTGGGATTGAGAAAGAAGAGTTATTGCTTTGTGAAGGTGTTTTCTAGTGTTTTCCAAATGCAGAGCATGAGTAGGGAGGTTGGAGGTTATGTATCAGGCTGTGGCAGGGCAGTAGTAAACTTTGGTCTTTGCAACACACCTGTTGAAAAATACAAATATTGGTTGCCTTGCTAATTGCTCAGTGATGAGAGCAGTTGCTTTAGTGTCTGAGTGCATGATGATGGAAGCTTGATGATTAATTATTTTAATGTTTTTAGATACTGTTCCTAATTCTGTATTCTTTCTCAAACTGTTTTTTCTAGTTACCTGTGATACTTAAGGTTGGGCATAAATTCTTTGTCGTGTTTTCAGTTTGCACTTTTTTGTTTTAATGAATTTTGCTAAAGATGAGAGTGCTGTGTGGGTACCAGGCAAGATTATATTTCCTCTTGTGATAAGAAGGTTTTATGTGGTACTTGGTTCTTCTTGGTTTGTGGGCTGAATACATGGTGTGAGCCTAAAGCTCTTATTCTTTCTTTTGGGCTCATTTGTGTGTTGTAAACTTCCTGCTGATGTTTGTAAAAGTACATATTTTATTGGATATTTTACTCTTTCTTACCTCATAGTCCTCTTATGGTGTTTAATGGGGTGTAACTCTTGGGAAGGTAAGTGGAATATGTAGACAGAAGAAAAAATCCATTCTCAAATCTGTTATGAATGAAATTATGTACAGTGTGGGCTTGACAGTACTTAAGCTCCTTTGATGTCTTAGCAGCTTCTTAATATCCCTTCACTAAGAACTAATTGTTCAGAAATATTCCCTGCCAAATTCTGGCATCCTCTGTAATTATAACTCCTGATTTTCTGGGTAGATCTTAGACTGAAGTGTCAGAAACTGAGAACTGTTGAGTTCTCATTGATTTAAGGTATGTAACCTGTATTCAGGTCTGGCTTAGGTATTGGGGCTACATTAACAACACTAAAGCTGGAATATCAAGTATTTAGAAGATGCTGAACTGAGGCTCCAGTTCCTTTCCCATCCCAGACATGTACGGTCATTTTGCCATATTCCCTACTTATGGTTGTCCTCTGTCCTGTGTAACTTGTTCACTTATTTGTGCAGGATATTTGTCTCAATATGTCTGGGATATTTTCAAATCAAAGCTACCTTATGTAAGAAAGGCAGAGGGTGTTGCAGAAATTGGAAGACACAGTTAAAAATAAGCAACACTTCAATTTTCTAAGGCTGTGTTAAGCCTGAGAGCTGAGAGATCACAAAAATCCTGAAATTTCTTGTGTGTCACAGTGTTTCCATGTAACTGCAGGCAAAGCGTGTAAAGTGTCTGTAACTGGATCCTGTTTGTGTTAGGATTTCTTTATTTTGAGTGCCCAACCCAGTATGCTGTACCCCAAACCTCTGACTCTTTTAACCTTAGTGACAAGGAAAAGCTAAAGAAAACAGGAGGCTGCATGCAGTGTGTGCTAAATGCTGGGTGGTAATTGAAGGCACTCCCATAATTACACCCCCTGTAGTAAAAAAAACCCCAAACTTGATGGTAAATAAAATGATGTTTTGCTCATTATCAAAGTCATTCAATTAGAAAAGTGGTGGCACCTTGATTAAAATACACAAACGTGCAAAGGGAGAGTGTGCCATACTTCACGTGGGTGTTGGAGAGACCTTTGAGTGAACCACACACCTTCAACTTGGACATGTCCTAACATCTGAACGCTTTGTTCTACATCTGTAAAGCTTTGTGAGGCTTCCTAGGGTATGAAAAGCAAGCAGAAGCATCACTGTATTACTTTATTTAGAGGCAGTACAGCTTTACTGTATTGCTTTGCTTTATTTAGTAGCAATTTCCTGTGCTGTTCAGTGCAAACCAGCTGTGGAACAGTTTAGTGATGTCTGCTTGGGTCTTCTCGCTGACTTTTGGAGGGAAGAGTGCTGGATTGTGTAATTTGTGTAAACTAATGAGACGCGTTGAAGCAAGACACACGTTGCAGATGGCGTGAATGGGAGTAGAAACTCTTGGAAATGTATCTGCTGCCTCTTGTGAGCTACTCTGAAATTGCAGCAGCAGGTAACTTGTTTCTCACGGAAGCTGTGAGGTTTCAAGCCTGTTCATCTTTCACCGTAAATCTTTAGGCTCTTGGAGTAAATCCTACTGAAGTTTCTGCTATTGAGAACTGTGTGGAAAGGGCAGAGAGGCTGTGGGCAGGTTGAGTTTGTTTGTCAAGCCAAGCACAGCCTGTGTGCTGCAGATTGAGAACTTCTAAGTGATGGAAATCCTTTTCTGGCAAAACTTTCAAACAACAAAAGCAGCAAGGTAGTAAACAACAGAGACTTTGTTTCTGGCTGACTCAGTTGGCTAAGTGGACTCAATCAGCAAACACAGGCACATGAGGGCTGGCTCTTGCTGCACATCTGCTCACAAAGAAAGTGAGTTGTGTTTCAGATGGGAGATGGTGCTTTGGAGCTGCAGCTCTAAGACTGCTGTACTGCAGTGAAAGAAATAAGCCCAATCTTTGCATGGTTTATTTCTCTTTTGGTTCCATTAGCAGAAAAGAGAACACTTTTAGTGGTGCTATTTTCAGAGAAAAAAAGCACTGAAATTGCCTGGTTTGAGTAAATATTTTAGGGAGGATTTGGAGATACATTGGGATTCTATGAGAGACCACAGAAACGAGCCATTGCTGTGAAAACAAGCCTCATGCTGTTAGTGTTAAGAGATTGAATTTTCTTACACACAAAAAAAAAAAAAAAAAAGAAAGAAAGAAAAAAGGCGCTGTTTGGATGGAATACGAGTGTCCAGGTACTTCAGCAGAGGAAAGACATCAAATAACTGGGAAGCTTTTTACCCTTCTTAACAATGAAGCAATGTGCCCCAAGTTCCAGGGGTGTACCCATTGAATCAACAACCTTTTTTTTGTTTTCACCTTTTTTCTTCGTGTCTTTGTAGGGTCTTGCCAAAAGCAGTGTTGATAATGCTGTTTCTCTGACGCTTTTCCTAAGTTTGGAGCTCCAAGGGGTTAACTGCTGTCGAGAATTTACCTGGATGAATGGGCAGAGTCGGTAATCAGATAATCTAAGGATCCTGGGCTCACATCCCCAGCAATAGCCGGAGGGATTTTCAGTGGCTTCTGCCCCTGTAAGCGATCGCAACCAGCCCCTCCGCCCGCAGCTCCCGCAGGTTCTACCGGTGTTGTCACACTTTTCCTGAGCTCGCTGAACAGTTCCTTCAGTGCCTTTGTTTTTTCTAGCGCCGAGCCTTTCCTTCAAAGGGCTGCCACATGCCTGGAGTCCTAAACGTGACGTAAGGGGGAAGGGAAGGGGAAAATAGCCCTTTACACAATCTCTGCTCCGCGACTTTTGAAGTTGTTCGTACACGAACGCCCCTCTGAGTTCTGCTTCCCCTGGCGACTTGCTCGTAGGGTCCCCGGTAGCAGCTCCCCAGCTTTGTGGGAAGGGGCCGGGAGAGTTAGGAAAGCTGTGACTTCAAAGGGAGCGAGAGATGCGAGTGAGTCGTTAGAGGACAAGCGGGAAGCTGGAGGGCTGTTTGGGAAGTTTTTGATAGGCGTTGCCAGGTGGGAGCAGCGCCGGGCTTGCCCGGGTTTGGAAAAGTCCAGAGACGCGGAGTTCGGCTGCTACTGGTGGAGAGAGACCTGCAGGAAGCCCAGGGACCCAGGGGCGCGCTGGCTCTGCAGAGCCTTCTGGCGCAGCCCGGGCACACCAAAAGTGCCGCTGCAGCTGGACGAGGAGGAGAGCGGCGCTCCTTGTGCC
>VYXB01005602.1:0-14779 GCA_013397135.1 Pachyramphus minor
AAAAAAAAAAAATCCACAAAAGATTCCTAGCATTCTTCTTCCATTACAATAATATAGACTTCAAGATGTTCCACAACGTGAGCTATAGCTTTGTGCAGTGCGAGCCAGCAAACAGAAAAAGTACATTCTCCGGGCAGCTAGAATAGGTCAGTTTTAAAACTAAGCAGAAAGGGAAAACTGGGGTCTTGCTGCTCTAGTTCCTCTGCTGAACGTTTGGAAAGTTCGTCTTTCCGGAGCCTTTAAGCAGAGCAAACAATCTCACGGCTGCAGAAAACCGCAGGTGAAGGGGAGGGTTAATTACAGTAAGTTACCTTTTTGAGAAAGCTCTACCCGTGTGTCATACTGGAAGTTCCACTTCCAGACATGAGGTATTTGCACAAGTAACAGCTTTTTGAAATTGTAAAGTTGCCCTCGTTCAGAAAGACATTGAGAAAGGATAAGAACAGGTCCCCCCCAGAGGGAAGTCCAGCAGTGCTCAGCTCTGCTGTCACATTGCAGGGGCCACGGACAGCAAAGAAAATGTGCATTTTCAGTTCAGGAAAATCCTCCCTGAAGTGGATATGTCCACTTAGAATAAACTACATTGTTCCTCATCCAGAAAAATGGTAAACACAGCCCTTCCCACACATGATAAGTATTAAGGAAAGCCTTCTACTATTGACTTTATTTAACTGGGTCTTCCTAGAGTTGCAATTAATCCCTAAGAATTTTCCAAGTTCCTCAGTTAGCAGAGACTGCGAGTGATTTTTATGCCAAGTCTGTTTTTACAGTTGAAAAAAGTCCACATACTCACAGAACTGCAAACCCAAGATTCAAAACACCATCTCCTAACACTGAAATCCAGATATTCTAACAAAAAAAATGATAACTACATACTCTCTTTATTCCAAACACAATACTTACTATCAATACAACTTCTTCTTGAGCTCAAGATAACACAAAAGTATAACTATCAACTGCATACAATTTATTACAATAACACAAGATGCAGCTCCAATCTTCAAGCTTCACACAGTTCCATTATCTGAGAAAAATCATTTTTCCTACGGACTGTTCTTGAGATAAACCTGGCAGTGCTGTGTTTTCTCTTGTGCCAACAATGACTTTATCACTTAATTTATGTTTCTAAGCCTCCTCCTTCATGCTGTTTTTGTACCAGTGCTATTTCAACTATTTGAACTGTCCCCTTTAAAACAGAATTTGGTTATTGTTTGATTTTTGTTTGGCACATGACTAAAAACAATGAGGTATTGCATACAATTAAGACTAATTAAGTTGTATGGAGACTAGTAGATTGTTCTGTAAGGACAAGCATGTGAGTTAATATTTTATTGTTTTTCCACAGACACAAAGCTCTCAAAGTTGCCTTGACATAGAGGAAGGGACATGGCAATGGCCAGAATAAAAATTCAGGAAGCTCAGTAGACTCTTAAAGTCTCTACATATCTCAACCATGCATAATAAAATAAAATAAAAAAATCTAGAATTAACAGAGGTGAAAGTGTGGATGTTGTACTTTATTTCTAGAGTTCCTAAGTTGTTATTAAGACTGCCACAATCAGCAACATTTCCTGTTTATGTTTTTTTCTTCTATTTTGATTTTGGTTGAATTTGGGTTTCCTATTACCACTCAACTGGCTTTAACCATAAAATACTTCTCCGCTCTCTAAGTTGCTACCCTGAAATCATGAGACTGCTTTGGCTACTATGAACCCACAACCTTGGCAAAACCAATTTGCAGAAATTGATACAAATCTTTTCTGTAACTTGATGAAAAAGAATCACCAGACTTAAGGTGTCAGAAGAAAAAATTGGTTTTAGAAAAAAAAAAAAAAAAAGGCAAATTGGCTTCTGTCACCTAAGCTGTCACAGTGAAATATTTGCCAGCTCTCACTGTGCCTGCATGAACCCACTTGATCATAGATCAGAGAGGTTCCCCAGAAAAGAAAACTATTCTTACATTGCTAAAGAAACAGCACCAGGGAGGTTGTTCAAGCATCAGCCCCTAAAGTATCCAGTGTGGGTGTTCAGTCCATTTTCAATCTCTATTTAGCAGTAATTAACCAATTCCTGCCAGATAATCAAAAACCAGTCTATTTGAGCAAAGGGAGCAGACCTGTTACCCATCTGCAGCAGTACCTGGCATTTACAGAAGCACCAAGAGTCATTAAAGCACAGTAAAAAAAATTAAATTAAAAGTTACTTGAATTGCCAAAATGGCATTTTCCCCCTAAACAACCTCTTCATCTCTACTTCTCTTGAACATGTTGGAATACTAGCCCTTTAAATTCACTAAGGTTTAACCCATAAATTATTTCTAACGAGAAACTGATGCTGCATTTTTGAACCTGAATTTACACTTATAGCTCAGGAGCAGAATGTTTGACAAGACAACATCACCTAGGAACCACAAGAAAGATTTTTTATTTTTTTTTTATAATTAGAAGAGTACCGTGTTTTCCCTTGTGCTGACGTTAAACTCCTTTGCAGGATATAAAATTACTTTTACGCTGTTAAGAACACATTCTTACTCCTTTGATTATTAAAAAGATGTAAGAAAGGTTAAATTACAACAAAATGCTGAATACTAAGGACTTGAAAGTGTTTCAGAATAAGAAGCTCCATCTGTAAGTTCACCATTACGTTCACACAACCAGGCAAAACTGATCTACCTTACAGATATGTATAGTCTCCAAATTATTTTTTTAATAATTTGCAAGACACTAAGATGATCAGTAAAAGTGCACAATAGCAATACCTTACAAAGCAAATACTCAGCTGTACTCACAACTACACTCCTAAAACCTCTAGTGCTATCTAGAAGACTGCAAAATTTATTTTACGGCTGTGGCTTTTCTTTTCCGAGAACAGTGCAAATCCTTGCTGACTGGCACATGAGCAGCAGCTCCACATCATGGTCCTCTGGTTTCCATCTTTTAACACAGAAGTCAACATGCACTGAGGCATCTGAGTTTGCTTTATTGCAGCAAATAAAATGCACTGGAGACCCAAAACCATCTTGCCACCGCCTTCGTTCCAGAAAAGCAGTAGCTCTTCTGAGACATGCACTGCATCTCCCTCCTCCTCACACCACATGGAAAGAAGGCAAGCCTGGGTAGCTACATAGGAAAGCATGTACACCAAAGCCTACACTCAGGTGTAAGTGTTCATTAATGATCTGTTCCATCTGGAGGGGCAGGTTAGGAGAGGAAGGAAAACATCGGAATGTTCACCCAGCCCCTGTGGGTTCCCAAATCCCTGTGCCTGCCCTGAGCCTACTCTCACAGCCCCCAAGTCTGTGGACCAGCTGCAAAAATGTTGAGTGGCTCCAACTGATCCTGATCCATCACACTGCTGGAAGGAGGCAGAACAGAGCTGGTGAGTGGTTTCTCCTCCTCTCCTCCCATAAAACAGCACAAACAAAGGAGAGAGCAGAAGAGAGGCTGCACAGAAGCAGCTCCTCTCAGAGCAGCCCGTCTGGCTGCCGTGTGACATACGGGGAGATCCTTCCTGTTCACATCCAAAGCTACTGGACTTTTATAACCCTCTTAGTCACGTCTCCCTTCGCCTCTCGGGTCCCGAGATTTCCCGCTTTAAAAATATTTCCTATCCGTCTGAAAAACTTGGCCTTGACACCCTCCCACCCACCCCCCCCCCCGGCGAACCTGCACGGGCAGTTGTGTAAATCTTTCCTTTGACTCAGCCACTCTTCTCCCACGCCTGACTTGGTCCTGGGCACGTTCCTGGTTCCTGGCAGACCAAGGCACTACTCCACCTGGAGGACAAACACCCCCTTTGACTCATGTAAAAGCAGGGAGCAGGGAAGAGAGACACCAAAAGCACCCTCAAGGCAGCAAGGAGCTGCAGCACTAAGCTAACAGCACTTAATTCTTTAACACCTTATTAAAACTGATCTCCAACTCTCTGCTGGCTATTCCTGAGTGGAAGTGCCAACAGAAGTTCTGCATTGACACAGGAGAGCCACACAATTGAAAGATTCTTGCATAGATGCAATTGATGTCCTATAAGGAAAAAAGTATATTCATATTTTAATTTATTATAATCTCAACTCATAACACCACTAGCCCTCAGCTCTCTACATAAATACAGAAAACACACTTCCAACAACAAGTACATCAATTAAAAAAAAATGAACAGAACTTTTTAATTGATCTTTAGCCAAAGTTGGCATCTTTCAGGTGGGAAATACCTAAAGCTGCACTTAAAATCCAGCAGAGTATTCTTCTACACTCACTTCCCCTAAACATTTACAACAACACAGAACATAAAGTTTTGTAAATGTTTAAATATAAACAAAACTCTACAATGAGCCAACCCTATTTTTTTTTTCCCCCAGCTTAAACGATTCCTCATGTTTCAAACACTGGAATGACTTCTTTATTTCTGCCAAGTCCCTGAACAGTCTAAAGATGTCACCGAAGACCACTTAAAGTAAAAAACCTGACTGCTGCTAAGCAACCCAGAAAACATCCTTACATGTCCAATTGTTTAGTGCGTTAAAAAATTTCACACGTATTGAGAATCCCTGTATTCTGCATTCTAACGGTGGAAACATCTTCCACACAGAGGGAGCAAAGAAAATTCCGCAGAATATGTTCCTATTTCAAAAAGGAATTGCTTATGAAGGGACTAGAGATTTGATCAGATTTATTCGCTGTTTCTGCACATGGAATAGATTAGAAACAGATTGTCTCTTATCCGCTATCTTACACACACTCCGGAAGTGAATTTACTAAGGAAAAACAGCACTGATGTTTGTTTTACTAAAAAAGCAAAGACGCACCAAGATTCTTTTCCACTATATAAAACAATATTTAAAGAAAAAAAATGTATTCCACATCCAGACTCTTTAAATCAGTGTTATTTTAACTGCTCCAACTGCATATAAACAAAGGCCATCTAGTGTAATTTAATATTCCACCGTTCTATAGCACTTCTCACCCATGGTCTCACTTCTTCGGAATATATAAGTGCATCCAAGTCTCATATTCCTTGAAGTAGATCAAGATGAAACGAAGTATTTCCATATCACAGCAAGGATGGCATGCAAATGTACCCATTTCAATTACACACGAATACATATGTACATTTTTATTTAAATATATGTATTACACACAAAGATATGATTTTAAACACAGATTATTTTAACCACTTTCTTTTCAGCAAGTGGTTAACCTTTCACTCACCATGGCTGTGTAGCCCAGTGCAATGATCTGCACAGGACCTACCTTACAACAAAGCTCCTGATTTAATTACCCTGCCAACAGCTCACTGAATCCCACCTTACACACCCTCAAGCAACAGAAATATCTCACCATAAAGGTCCCAGGGAATATCTTCAGAAGGCATCAATCTACTAAGGCTTCCTTTAACATACCAAGTGTTTCACTGCATCACTTACAATTGACCTAATATTTATTTTGGAATTGTGGATTTCATTTTTTACATCTCTCAAGATGCTTAGTCTTAAATTACCACCCTCATATATTCAACCGCCCTAAATTTATTGCAGGCATAGTCTGAACAGAACAGAGCCAATAAAAATAGATATAATCAAAGCCCTTCATTCACACAAAATCATTGGCAATAGGGAAAAAGGCAGACTTAAAGGTTAGTTTAAACCACTAATTCAGAGAGACAACACAGATTCCCAAAACCAAAGTTTCCTTCAAACAGAAAAAAATGTAATCACCTACATGTAGAGCTAAACAATATTTATAAACAAAATTGGCTTAATACCAACTTTCAGATGTGTTATACCATAAACCATTTAGCTCCACTTCATTACAGAAGTGTTGCAAGTTTTCCTCACAAGGAAATATAGCATAATTCCTTTCCAAAATTGAAGTTTAATCAGACAAAGCCCTGATCTGACTTGTTCCACAAGCAACAGAACAGTATTTTGGTTTTGTTCTGCTTGTCATCTCATCACTGATACAGACAATCATTCAGGCTTTGACACATACTTTGCACCAAGTGAGAAAACACACAGCTCAATCTTTTTAAGTATGTATTTTGAATATGCATATATGTCACTTGAACAATCTGGAACATTTCATTTTTTTGTTCTCTGTGGCACTCATTTTGATTTACAATTTTTTGCTTCCAAAACCTCTGTAATATTCTAACAGCTAGAGAAGAAACATCCCGTGACATTACAATTCCTACAAATAAAAGTTATCTTCGCAAGTTAAAAAGCTTTAGAGAAGGATTGAAAGACCTAAAAAAATTACCGTTCCTACAGCTTCTTAAATAAAATGGTGGGAAGGCCCACTGGAAAACAACTCAGAAAAACCTTTCTATGGGATGGGGGCAAAAAAGTACCTATAAAAGCCACAGTATAACAAATATTCTTCATAATTCACACACTGCAAGCCTGACATAACCACATAAACACAAAGATTGCTGCTTATTTTTCCTAGAAAACAGTTCTTACAGACCTGATTCATATCACATAGTTTCAGTGGAAAATGGAACCAAGTCTCCCAGGCCTGGCCTGCAGGCAAGTTTAGTAAATGGAAAATAGATGGCTCATTCCTCACTTGCATCTACACATGTTCCCAACAGGCAAAAAGCCAAAGGAGGAATGGGGACTCACTATTTTCTTGAGTTAATATTTGAGGAAAAGCTTCTTCATACAAGTTTACCAAGTTTTATATATACGGAGTATTTTTTTATTGCAACCTTTACACACCAGGCAAATCCTGGAATTGCACTGGAACGGGGAATGAGGCTGCCTTCTGTCTGGCACCACCTACAGTGACCAGCTCCTGCCTTTGGGCAGAGGCTCAGCAGTCAAATCAGATGGAAGGAAAATAAAAAAGCAATTTATTTGAGGTCTCAGAGCAGCTCAACAGAGGATATTCCTTCTAGTCCAGTAACTTCTCTACCAGGCTGCATTTGGGCCCCTCTAGAGAAGGTTACAGCCAAAACATTTAATTGACACACACAGCCATCACTTATCAGGCACTAACTATGCCTTCAAAAAATCTTCAGCTGACTGTAGATTGTGTGAGAGTCCTGGAAAGCAATCTCCTCAGGTGACCCCAGTGGGCCCCAACAGCTCAGAGCTTCCAACAGAATGGGTCAAAATCTGATCTTTAAAGTTCTAGGGCATATCAACCTGGCCAATTAAAAACAAACAAACAAACAAGCTAAGCAATAAAAAAGGAGCTTTACTCCACAGCATTTATAAACCGTTGGTCTCAAGATGCCAAATTCAAGACACAGCTGCTGGCAGCTGGCCACTTGGGAGGTTGTCAGAATGAGTGGAAATCTCTTACATGCAGCATCCATCACTGTCTGTCTTTCTGATCACAAGTGATACATTGATAAAGATATTTCAGAAACCTTTCACCCCTGAAATGAAAGAAGCCTAAAGAACAATCTATCTCCCGTTTGTTAACACTCACATGCAAGGAAGACACTTCCAGGAAGGATACTAAGCAACAGGAATTTCTGTGGTTTACACAACAGAATCCAAGCAATAGAGATAACAGGACTGTGCTCCAATCCAAGCTGCATTACCAAGCCCTGTTTTCACAACTTGCTCACATGCCATCAGCAAGAAGGCAAAGCTCAGCAGGATACAGAGAAATCCATAGCTTGGAGTCCATGAACTACATCCCCTGAACCAGCAAGGCCACTCCAGCCCACAGCCAGCTCCCACTGAACATGCAGGTACTTTATCCCATTCCCATAAGCAAACCCTGATGCCTCAAGTAAGATCCTAAGCAGCAAGTTAATATTAAGCCTTGTTAAGAATCCTTTGATTCCTTTGCTCTCCAAAAGACGTGAGTGACCTCACTTCAGCACTGAACACTGCAGAACTGACAAGTCTCCAGATTTTAGGGATTGTTTCCTTTCAGAAAGAAGAGGAAAAGTCATAAAATGAAACTTTGCTTCTTGTCTTGTCATTAGGCACCACTGAGAAGAGTCTGGCTCCATCTGCTTATATCCTCTGACACACACAACTGGTGGTCTGCTCCAAGGCAGAGCTCCATGCACTCCTGCTTGTCTCTCACACAAAAAGGCAACACCTCCTCCTCAGCATCCCAGCCTGTCCATCCTAAGGAGCCTGTATCCAATCACTGCATCCCACCACACATCCTCAGCCTCAGGGAGATCACAGCCCTGCACTTCCACCTGTCTGCTACCCGTGCTGCCTGCACTGCCCCCGGGAATTTCAGGGATGCACCCACTCAGGCGGATTTCCCAGTAAAGGTACAGGAGCTTCCCATGTAACTGTCCTTCAGGCACATGCCTATCCCAGGCCTTCCCAAGCTCTATGCTTTGGTCTCGATTACAGGAGAGCTGCACAGCAGGATAATAACTAGGACAGGCCAGTTGCTACATGGCCATCAACCTCTCTTTAAAAAAACTGGTTTGCCACAGAAAAACTAAACAAATTTATGCTACCAGACAATATTATTATCTGATTTATTCAGACACCTTTTGTATTTGCTTTCAATCCCCGTCTCTCACACCCATCTTTTCCTGCAGAGACAACAAGAGCTTTTCCACCCATATCGAAAAACTACATTTGGATGGAAGGTGTTGAATACTCAGATCACTTAGAATGTACAGATAGTGAGATAACACTATCAGTCCTGAGCATTCCCTCACAACATCAATAAGCCTTGAACACGGAACAATTCTTTTGAAAATCATGTGTTCCTATTCCAGTAAAGAGGGCATCACTGTGGAACATGCTTACATCAATCAGCTATAAAAGTAACCAAAATATGAAGAGTTACATTGCCCCATGCAATGCAGTCACACTGGTCTGAGCCAGAGAAAGAAAGCCCCACCAAACAGAACCAGATACTGAACAGAAGTTGCAGCTATGTTCTAGGAATGAATTGTTAAAGTCAAAATTTTAGCAACTACCACTGCTTAACAGGCAGCATCTTAAAGAAGGAACCCTTAAATCAAGAGCTCATCCCTTCAGATAGCTTATTAATTGTGTGTATTTTTTATAGCTGAACCTCAGCTTGTGTCTAATGATATTAGTTTTTAAGCTCAAAGTTCATGAAAGTCACCACAGATCTGGTCTTTACAGTAAGGGGTACTACTCTTAAAATGTTAAATTGAAAAAAAGCCATTGGTTCTTCAACACAGAGGTCTGGAATTGAAGAAAACCAGGATGTTTCATTGTTTGACAAGGCATACAGGCAAGAGTCTGAAATAAGTACTCAAAATAGGACATATTTTCCAATGGAGGTAAAGATTACAATATAACCAACAGGAATGTGCAAGCCAGCAATACTTAACTTAGCAGTCCTTGCCAAACCATGATAGTCCCTTGTACTACTTAAAAAAACACTGAAACTTGAGAAAGTGGTATTACTACAATTGTTAACAAAGGAATGCAAGAACATTTTTAAACTACAAGTCACACAAATTTATTTAATGTATTTATTTTTTGTAGAAGTAGACTATTCAGCACTTTAGGGATTTGAAAACTTGACAAAGAACTTCGAATTTCTTTTCCTGCTAGATGTAAGTTAAAGACCAAATGTAAATGCTATTAGGAAGGTTCCAATTTCCCCACAACTATGTCCTTGTATAGGTTATGCTGATACATTGCACGGAACAAAAAAAAATAATAAAACCACCAACAGAAATCTCACAACTTAGTAGGAAAAAAACCCACATTTTCTTCCTCTAGGAAAAGAAACTGTGGTTAGGACCTACTAAAATAAAGAGTCTGAGAAGGTATTTCAGTACAAATCTGGTCAAAGACAAGACATACTTCACAACCCTTGAAGATCTAACAGGGACATGGGAGCTGTAAACAGGACTATAAATCAATCTGAGTATTTTTAACTTCAGCTGCAAGCAAGGTACACTAATTATTTGAAGGACAACAGTACATCTAGTATTATTATATAAATTTCTGTCACCATCACACACACACATAAATAATCCAGAGGAATAACAGCAACTCCTGCTTAGCCATTTAAACATAAAAACGTGAGTTTGCCCTCCCTGCACAGAAACCATCACAGTCAGGACTATTACAACTGCTTATTAGGCAGCTAACTTGCTCAAAATTCCTATCTTCAGAGTCTAACTTCTAATAAAACTATTGTTTTTAACACTCAGCAGAGGCCTGAGTTTCCTAGAATATGTGCCTTCTTTAGTACACTGAAATAAAAGTGGTTTTCTTCCCCTTTTCGTGCACCTGCATTAAACTGTGGCAGACATGGATTTATCGTTCTCTGTAGACAGAACAAACTAGTGGAGAAGACTACGAAAAGTACTGAAGTACACTTTCCAACAGAGTTATGCATTAAGTAGGGAAAATACACTTGTTTAAATACAAGTTTCACCTGATGGATCAGCAAACAAAAGCAGGTTATCACTCAGGCATCAGAAGTAGGCATTGCACAAGTGCAGTCTGAAGATGGGACAATGGCCTCAGGGGTGACCTTTAGGCAAATAAATTAACAATTGATTTTCAGTAGATTTACAGTAAGGTGCACCTGCATTAAACTGTGGAAAAAAACCCAAAACCCAAACCCAAGTACTTAAATCACTTCCCCCTAAGCAGAAATGGACTCGCTTTGGTGGAAAATTACTACTTGAGGGTTTTTTCCTAACTCCCCATGACAGGCAAAGAGCACCAAAACTGAGGGACCAGGGCAGGGAAGTGCTCACCCAAACCTGCAGTGGCAGGACAGGGAGCTATACAAAGATAGCCTGACAAGCTGCTTGTACTGACTGCTCTCACTGAATTGGAGTTACACTACTTTCATCCTCACTGCCTGAAAAACAGTAAGTGATCCATAATTATTTATAGAAGTCTATACTGTGCAAATTAAGGTTGACATGATTCCCATTACTCTGGCCAGCTAACTTATGACAGTACTAAATCCACTGCTGTTTTCCAACGTGCCCACTTAGTAGCAACACAACCTGCTCTGTAAGATGAGCTCGAGAGCAAATAAGGTGTTTGTGGCACTGAGTGCTCTTCAGTTTCCTGGACAGGTAGGTCTGTGCTTGTCATCCTGTGTTTATCAACAGTCAGGTAAATAAAAGGATTATTTGAAATGCAAAACTGGCATAACACTTTATAACCAAGGCTAAGACACACCATGCAGGTGAAAAAGGTGTTGCCTTTTTTTGTTTGGGTTTTGTGGTGTTTTTTTTTTAGTGTTCATACCCAACTTGTCTAAGCCTACTGATTGCTGCAACATTAGCTGTTAGATTATATTTTTGGGGCAGCTGTCCTAAATGTAGTGTTCTGCATTTTTATAATAACACTCAGCTGCTATGGTAACAGGCATTTAAACATGCACTAAGGAATTCATCCCACAATATTAACTCACCTGAACATTTACCAGAATTTGTGCAGAGCAGCTATAATTCATAGCAGTACTATGAAAAACCATCTTCTGTCACTGCTGGGAAGAACACCTGATCTGTTTTACTCAAATTTGCTTCCTAGGGAAAAAACCCCCAAGTTATTCTAAAAAGACAAACTCTGATAAAGACATGCAGCATAAGATAGCTTACACCCCACTCTAAAGACTGCATGGAACACTATTCCAGACATCTCTGTGCAAGTAATAAAACAGCCATACACACTAGCTGGACACAAGGAAAAAACCTTCATCTTATTTTCAAGGTTTTTACCACGGCTTCTGCATTCTTGATATTCCAAACAGAACATCAAATGTACTAAAACAATTATTTCAAACTGGGGGAAAAAAAAGTAGCAGAAGCACCCTCAAATCAAGACTTTCTGACACATCAGTTCAGATTTGATTTCTTCTTTAAATATAACACTACCAAACTTCTTGCATCACCTCTTCTTTCAAAGAGGGCTACCCAGGGTCTCCCTACAGCACTTACTCCAGATACTCTGTATCCCACAGGAAGGTGTCCCAGTCCCCCCTTGAGCCATGAAGTCTGCTCTGTCCAGGTGAGTCTCGCTGAAATGCGCCCTGTCCCTCAGGAAACTATCAAGGGCAGGAAAGTTGAAAATAACCACAGCAGAAACACATAAAATTCAGCAATGCAACCACAAAGTAACAGAAGCACCAAGCTGCTTCATATCCTTTCTCCCTGATAGTTTTTTGCATTTCATGATTAGTACAGTAAACAACAGATGTTGATGAGCAAAAAAAAAACAAGGCACCCTGAGCAAAAATGAGAACATTTCCTGGTAGGTTTCTACAACAGATGCTGTTTCAAACTTGACTTTAAAGATAACTGAACTAAAGATGATGTGTTCTCACCCCTCCATAATACAAGAGAGCTGCGATGATCACTAGAAGAAATCCTAAGTTTTTTTAATCACTTAAAAAGTAACTTTCACAAATGCAAACAAGCTTTCTGGTAGCTGGTAAAAAAAAAAGAGGAGCCTTTAAACATCTAATATGAACCCAAGAAGCTGTATTTACACCAGCCTGAATTTAAAAGAAAAGTAAAAGGCAAAAAAATTGGCTAACTTTTGGAAATAAGGAATCTGGTCATCACCACTTGGACTACAGACATGTTCCTCTTCCATGGTGCATTTTTAAGAGCTTCCAGTGAAGGATCTGGTATTAGAAACCATAGGGAATGCAACCCTACAAATTGCCTAATAAAAATTAGTTTCTGGAGATGGCTTCCTTTCCATTGTCCCTTTACTACTAGGGCGAGTCAAAGTTTCCACTCCCAAAAGATGGACACAAAAAAAAAAAAAGACAAAGAGGACAGAGGGTGGAAGAAGTTTAAACATACAGTCAAGTTTGGCTTGTCGTTGACACCACAACTGACTCTGAATTTCTGGGTACCACTCACACATCAGGTTTCATGACATTCTTTCCCTGGCAGTGCTCCTTTGAGTTTGAAGTATTCTACAAGAAAAGGATAAGTAAAACTTATCTGGGAAGAAGACAAGAGATGAGATAAATACTTGTAAAGTACAGAGAGGAAACAAAGAAAGCGATAATGTTTAATAACCAGTTTTCTGACAAAAAGAGCTACTATGTTTGCCTCCTGTTTCTTAATAAGCAGTTTTTCATCACCCTAAGTCAGACAGCTTAGGTTTTCACACAAAAACACTTATTAGAGAGTCCAACATAAACTTTCCTTCACAAGGATAAATCTGATGCAAAAACTCCTCAAACTATCACCTGAAGCATGCATGTTCCAGACTGGACATACAACAACCTCTCTCCAAAAAGCAGACAACATTCTGTTTGCATTTGCTTCCTGTACTCTATCAATCACATGCTTTTTACTAAACTCTTATAAAGGTAAGAAATAAAACTTTTAAAAGGAGCAAACAAAATCTCACATTTTGACACTGACTACTCCTGGGTGACACAACCTATGGAGTATTTGAATTCTGCTTGGGAGCTTTGTTTACCCCTGCATGCTTACTATCCCAGGCAGTAGAAGGAAGGACTGTGGGATGAGATAATGGAAATTTATTTAGCTACTAGAGGAAAAAGTTAAAGCAACCTTCATCTTCTTACAGAACTCTAACTTTTGACCCTTTTCTACCACTTCTTACACAGAAATACCCATGTGGTTTTGGTTTTAAGACACTCTTGATGAGCACATCTTTATAAATAGTTGTTCCTGCTCTATTTCTCTAAATTCCTTTCTCTTTATTGCATTACATAATGAGATTTTTTCTTCTAGCACAAAAGTATTAGCTGATTAAAGATTAACTCGCCCCCAGGAGAGAGAATCTCAATTAAAAGAATTCCAATCATTGTAGTCACCAAGTCAAACCGCAGCTCTTCAGTGACCAACCCAACTCACCAGCTCCTGTTCCCCTGCTGACTCCCACAGCCTCCCACCGCTGGAAGGACGAGGGCAGGTGCCCTGTCAGGGGATGCTCAGGAAGGAACACCTAAAGCTTCCAGTGATCGAAATGCTTTTCATGTGACACGCCACGTGAAATATTTGTCAAGGGTTTATTTGTTTTGAAAATGTACATAAATACGTGAGTTACCATGTTAAGTGTAACATTAAATGTTTACAAAACAGTAGTTCCAAAGGAAAGCGCGCCTTCTGGAAATCACTACCACCTTTCCTTGTTGGTACGAACATACTCTGAGATTTGACGTTGCAAGACCTGAAACTCACCTCCGTTCTCACGGGCTCCTCAGGTCAGACAGCGGGAAACACTCCCGGGGAATTACCCCACTCCGCAGTATCTGCAACTGGTTCAAACCTATTTATCCGCTCTTTAGCAACAAAACCAGCAATTGCCTCTCCTGTTTGGTCAAAAGCTGCCTACGTAACTTCCAGCGAGAGCCAGATAATTCAAAACATACTGGGACAAACTATGCAGCCTCGAGAAAAAAAACCAAAAACTTCAAAAACCAAGAAGCCAGAAAGCGGAGCCAGGGGCCGAGCCGGTCCTGCGGCAGCGGCGGCCGCTGTCAGCTCTGCGGAGCCGTCCCCGCTCCTCCGGCCGGGACACTCGGCTCCAACAGGTCTTTTCCCGCTAAGCGGCTGTTCCTCGAAAGCCAAGAGCCCGAACCGCCCTGCCCGAGCGGGATGTTACGCTTTTACAGAGGGAATTCGAAGAGCGCGGGACCCTCCGACGAGCAGCCCCGGCGGGGCCGGGCAGCGGCACCACCCGCGCCGCCGGCCCCGAGCGGCCCCCAGGAGGACGGGGCCGCTCCGCTCCGGGGATGGGGGGGCCGGGAGCCGCCTCCCCCCGGCCACGACAGCGCTCGGAGCCGGGACCGGCCCGCGGTGCTCCCGCCGAGCCAGGGCCGCGTCCCGCGCCCGGAGGGGGGACAGG
>VYXB01005602.1:15250-26318 GCA_013397135.1 Pachyramphus minor
GATACCACCGCCCCCAGTGGCACCGCCCACGCCTCGGGGTGGCCGGACCGGGGTCGTAGCTGGTGGCGATCCTGCAGGCAGCTCCGCTCCCATCCGTCGCCCGAGGGAGGGTCGGCAGCGATCGTGCAGAGAAAGGGCGGGTGGCGGTGCTGAGCAACACTGAACTCAAAGCCGACCCACGGTGCGAGCAGCGGGGACGAGCGAGCCCGAGCTTTGCCGCATGTCCTGGAGACGCTGTGGTTGCCTCTGCTCGCATATCCCCTCCCGACGGGGAGGGACCTGGCTCCTGGGTCGCTGCACGAAGTGACGGCCAAGTGCATTGTGCTGCACCGCACGGGACCGGGTTACGCATCCCTCATCTTCCAGCATAACTGCAGTAATCCGCATCCAGACGCCCAGGGCTGGATTTTGCACCGGCGCAGTTCATAGCACTTTGCAAACAGATTAAGTCCAGAAACGCACGTTAGTGTAGAGGAAACATCAGCATGAGCTGCCACACCGGCCTGGTGGCAGCGGTGCCGTTCCGATGTTTCTGCAGCCGGACACTGTCCGGGAGAGCGATCGCTGCCCGCGGGTAACTGCCCGAAGCAGCGAGACGAGGGTGAAGCGTTCACACCTCTTTGGTGCCAGCCAGCTTGTTTCTTCTGAATCTGAGAAATCCTTTCTGACCAAAGAAGTTACCCTGCCAATCACACGCTCCCACAAAAGCGTTCTGTTTTGATGGCTGTTTTCCAGCGGAAAAGCAGTCTGCTAAAAGATGATCCTAGAACCCCACAAGCTATCCCACCTTGAGAGCATCACACCTCACTTGCAGTACTGCAGAGGCCTGTTGTCTGTCTTCTCCAGAACTTGGGCATCCATGCGTTTATGATGGCCAAACCAGGTTGCTGTACAGACACTGGAAAGCAAGACAGAAATTACAGCTTGTGTGATGGAGAACTCACCTCATATTTAACAGCACCTTGAGGCACCATGTTAAAATCCATCAGGGGATATGCTGATACTCCAGGTAGATGGGAGCTGCACCATGTCCCATTGCAACATGCAGTCATTTTGACACAGGTTCAGAGTTTGGCTTACTGAGTCTTCATGTATTTCCCACTTAGTTCCATGACAGTATGAATTCCACAACGCCCACGGTTCCATTTCTACTGAACATTGTGTGCACACAGGGAGGCTTTCTTAGTGGAGAGATCTAGTATTTAATTGTAGTATTTAATTCTCTTTGTGGTCTCAAAGCCTTTGGGGATGGTAGCCAGCAGTTTGCAGGCAACATCCTGTTCACAAGATCCTCTGATACTTTTCATGACCATGGGGAATAAAATATCTGAATTCAAAAACACTAGAACAAAATATGAATATAAGTCATGAAAACAGTGCAATCTTCTCTCAATAGTTTGCTCATTGTGACATATCACTTTGGGTGCATAGGGCAGTCTGGAAAAGACTGAAAGTCCTTCCCAGTTCCAAAGTTTACAAATAATCAACCACCTTTTTTGTTGTTGGTGGTTTGGTTTTTGTTATGTAAATGGGAACGTGAATATTGTCCATTATCAAAACAACCTGAAATTCAGTGAAGTGTGCTGCCTCACCCCAGATCAGCACCAGTTGTCAGTCTTCTAGATGCCAGGACCATGAGTTGCACAGTCCAAATGTTTGGAAGTTATGAGTGTTGACAGCACCAGTTACAGTCCAGGACAGCTACAGGTGTTTAGCACCTCCGAGCAAAACAATTCTTTGGGTGTTTTCCACGCATAAACTAGTGAGATTCTCAGTGTAGGAGGTCCAGGAGATCTCTTTTCTTGTGTTTTATCAGTTCCTGTAATATAGCCACAGAAACCTTTTTTTCTCATCAATTGGCTATGGCTGAACTCAGCAGTCATTTTTTTTCAGCAGCCATATAAACAATATAATAAATCAAAGACCTCTTAAAAAAATAACAATGCCCACAGTATTGTTCTTATTCGTTAAAATGACCCTTTCATGATGTGGTTTTAGCTTAAAAATAAGAAGTAAAGTCTTTGATTTCCTACTTAAATCCATATAAATGATTTAAAAATAAACAGTATCTGTGATTGGGTGTTATTAGTGGTAGTATATAGTCAGTAGAATATTACTTCTGTTGCATAAATGACATTTTATTTATCTAGTATATTGCAGGGAAGAATAAAATGTCTGTTACACAGAAAACTTGAACTAAGAAGAAAACCACATTTTTAATGGCTATATAATATTAAATGTGGATAAATTGGAGAATTGGGTAAAAGTTGGCAGATACAAGATCAAATGGCTAGAAGGAACAGCAGCTGAAGTTGACTTTGGCATATATAATTTACATTGGCCATTTTTCTGTGGCCAATAGTTTGATCAAAGAAAAGAATAACAGGATCTTTCGCATTTTGGTGCACCATGTCTATTTTCCTATGTTCTTTCCCTCTTTTTTTCATCCTGTCCCTTTTCCTCACCTCACACACACATAATATCTGAAAATCTCAGAAAAAGCATAACTGAATATGAGACTGTTTTATTCTCTCACTCGACCTATCTGCAGAGTCTATTGTACCATATTTACTGGGGGAAAAAAATTAGTTTCAGTTTAAAGGAGAGTCATTAATTGGTTGATCCACTGTAAGAAGTCACATCTCTTTGGGATTGCATAAAGCCCCCAAATTGAGAGCAGTACAGGGTCTCTTCTGTGAAGGATTTGTGTCTACCCTCAGCCCTGGGGACAAGAAGTGACAGTCACCATGCAGAGAGCACCTGTCTTTGGGGCTTCCTTAGTGTTGCTGCCAATGCTTGGAGCTGATGGTTGGATGTGGCAGCACTCCCTGAGCACAAGAGGCAGAATTTACCTACAAATGGAATGGTAGTGCTGTGTAATTAATTTATCATTAATACAGCACGGTCTGAATTCCAGCGCTTACATTTATTTATTATTCTTGATCTTGAATTTATCCACTTCACAGTACTATTATAAGCAAAGTGCTCTTCTCTGTAGTTTTGTGAGGTGGGAGCCGTATGCAAAAAGGCCAGTTCAGAAAGCTGCAAGGTGAGGGTGGGGAAGGAGAAGGAGGCACATGTATCCAGAAATGCTTTTCTAGGCAAAGTGCTAAATTTGGGGTTCGTTATTTAGGAGAGGTTTATTGCTGGTGAAAATTAATGCTGGTGGTGTTTTGAAAGGCTTTATTGCATTCATCTATTTTGCAGAAGAAAGAGCCCATAATATTTTGTCTTTCATGATGTTATGCCATATTCCCCAAGTGAGTCCCATTAACTTAAATTTCTCAGAATAATATAATGTGGCCTACAGTGTACTAAAGTACTGTGCACTTAAAGCCCAGCAGCAAATAAATAAAACATCCTCCACAGCTGTTATAAAAACTTTTCCACCCTTAGAAATTCCCAAGATAAATTCTTTTCCTAACCATAAGAGCAGAGAGATTCTTAAACATCTTTTTAGCTACACTAACTCATGGAACCATAAAAAAAGACTGAAAGAGATCACAAAAAGTTCATCTAGTTTATCTAACTGTGCTGAGTTCATTCCTCATAGATATTTGTTTATCCACTCCTTTACAATTTCTAATTATGAGGTCTCCATGACCTCTCCAGGAAATTCCTGTGCTTCACTTACCATCAAGAAATACTTTTTCCCTTTAATAAGTAACTTGAATTATTCTTCCTGCAACTTAACACCATTACTTGTTGTCCACCACAGTCATCGATGAAACACACAACAGATATGGGCCCAGAATAGAATATCTGTCTATTTTTATGCATCCTTCCATTTTCACAGAGAAACAGTTGTAACAACCCTGTGTGGAGGTGCTTTTTCACCTTTACTATGTCATGGACTGGCAATTTTTGCTATATTTTATGGGAATGTTATAGGAAATAGGGTTTAAAGTTTGTGGGAGTCCTGAAGTATGGCCTCTGCTGCTACTTCCCTATCTGCAGCCATCCCTGGTCTGTTATAGTAGCACATTAGTCTGATAGGATTTATTCTTGACATATCTATACTGGCTCTGAATAGGTCTTGTTATTAGGTTATCCATTCCAGTCACCTGTCCCAATGTGTGTGTTACTTTTTTTTCCCCTCAGGAGATGAAGTTAAATGGACTAGGTTATGGTTTATTGGTTCCTCTCCCGCCGTTTTTACAGATATTTTTCAGTTTTCTGGTACCTCACCCATGACCAAAGAATTTTAAAGGAAGCCATTAATGGTTGTGAGAATGAGCAGGGAAATAAATACAGCCTTGGTGAACGTGACAGAAAACCATTGGATCTGGGCTTAAAAGTCTGGCTGATCAAAGACAAGGTGTTAACATTTGGTAACATTCAGTGTGCTGGGTAACGTTATATATACACTCTTATTTATTATATCCATGCAGTTTTAAACATCTTAATCTCTGGAAGACTTTTCAACAGATGGACTATGTGAACCTTGTCTTTGCTGAAATGTTAGGAGAATTAGAAACAAATGTACGAGAGTCAGAAGTCCAGGAATTTTCACTCTTGGAAATTGCACTGGCATTTTCTGGCAAGAGTACAACCTGTCTATTTTGGCTCTGAGAAGCAAAGTGATAAATTCACCTTCTAAATCTAATTAGAAAACAGCTATAAAGAGAGATTTAAATATTACCAATTATTAAAAAAAATATTGATATTGCCTAATTTGTAAGAGGAGTAATTAATAAATAATAGCATGAATTAGAATTGAAGATGGCACTATAGAGAACTGAAAACAGTAATCCTACATTGTCAATATCTTTGTCATGTCAGGTAATGTCCTACATTGCTGTCAAAGGAACTGCACCACCTGTCTGTCAAGGAAAAGTTGCTTTGTAACCTAAATACTAAATGAAGACATTAATAACTGTGTTCTTTCCTTACTAAAGAACAAGAAAGGCTTTCTCCCTTCTTTAGAAGCTGCTGGAAAAAAACTGTCCTGGATTACAAAAAATTATTCCTCTTCTGAAATGCCCTCTCCCCACTGTAATCTTCACAAATGATTTTTAGGTATTTCACATTCTTTTTATTTCATTCAAATAAATTTAAAGTGGCAAACAGGAAAAAGTGTCTTTATTGAAGGAGAGGGCATCTGAAATAAATGCTGATATAAGTTTAGAACTGAGGTTAGTATTTCAATTTAAATCAAATATACACTTAAGGAGTTTTCCTCTATATTCCCAAAGTAATGGAAATAAAATTATAGATAGGTAAAAGTGCTTTTTGGAGTCAGGTTTCAAATGGATCAACCTTCTTTATTAAAAATATTCTGAGGTTTGATTTTTTTTTTTGCTAATATTGGTACATATAGCGTACATTCTTAGCATCCCGCATAGCCAAAATGCTGCATCCAACAATGAATCATTTCAAAAATCTGTTCTTCCATTTGTGGGTTATATTTACTAAATTATTATAGTAGTCTCTCAACTAAAAAAAAAATGTCCTTTGCACTGCACAAGTACCTTCAATCACTCAGGCCTTTCATATTGTATGAAATGGCTGGTGTAATTATGCATTTCCACTTCAGTAGTGAAGGCTATCAGCTGTTGAGATCAGCCTCTGGGTACCTATCAGAAATTAAATAGAAAAGTGGGATGGGGGGACTTTCTGTTTTGCTTTGTTTCGCAGAAGTCTAATACTTGATTTCATTACTACAAAATTGTTTGCACCTCGTTATGCTGTAGAAAGCACCTGTGTATATTTAGCAATTAAAACACACTTGTTTTCATTTCCCTCATCTCTCATCCCTCAGTAACCTCTCCTGCACTGCCAGGGCTCTGAGCGCTAATAGGCTTTAATTTCCCTGATCAGCCCCACCTGGGGCCCCACCCACATACCCCAGCTCTGGGCCCAGGAGCTCCATTTAAGCCTGGCCCTGAGCACTCACTCCTCCTTTGAGCTGCCCTGGGGCTCAGTTTTGAGTTCTGTCCCTGCCTTGGTCGGATGTTGGATGTGTTGGAGGTAGGTGGTTTCCTTTGTTGTTACTTTATGGGCTCCCTGGATGGTTCTTGATGATGCAGCATTGGCTTATGTGTGAGGCTTTTGGTAGGGTTACAGATTCACAGAATGGCTAAGGTTGGAAGGGACTACAGTGTGTCACCTTTTTTATCAGCATCTTCTTGACCTGTTGAGATAGGATGGAATTATCTCAGGATGGGTGGTGTGCTGTTGTCCCATGTTGTTGGCTTGTCCTGCCCTCGCTACTAGCTGGTAGAAATTTTTCTGTTATTATGGGAGTTCACCTTGTCAGCAGACCGTCCTTTATTTTTGAAGAGCTCCAAGTGGGTAATACTGCGGAGTTACATTGTCTATTTGTGAGTGAAAGGTTAGGGGCTATATTGAATTTTAGGTCAGGCTTCATAGGACAGAAACTGATAGGGACATGGTATTAGAAAGAAGAACCTTGTGAGCTGCAGTCTGAATGCCAGACAATTGTTTTTCAATACCCTTTGCTTTGTGCAGTCACTTACTTCTCTAGTGTCAAATGCTGTTATTTCATAACTGCCAATGATTTATTGCCAAATTAACAATGATGTCTGTTTTAAGTAGGTATAAGTAACTGAACAAAGCATAGGGAGTGAGAAGTCTTTAAAAAAAGGGGGTGTTACTTTACTTTTCCTTTAGAAGTTGAAGAATTTGTTTTATGCAAGAAAACTTACGGAGTTGGGCAGACCTGATATTTCTTTAGGCCATAGAACTATGAAGGAAGGAAAATTACTCTTGAGGAGATCTTGTCTTAGGTTTTTTTTCCATCTTTCTCCTAATACTTTTAGTAACTTGGATGTCATTGGTTCTGCGTGATATCTGAGGGACTTTTTGTTCTGTTTTCAAAGACAAAACAAACATGTGACCTCTGGTAAAGGAAGGAAGACAAAAGGTCCATGAACTTTAACACAGAGCTGGCTGTGAGAGCAAGAGTCTTGTCCTCTCCCTGTGAGAGGACATGCAGGTGCTCAGCAAGAGGCATGGGGACTGTCTCATCATAAGCACAAGGAAGGCAGTGGTGGAAAGAATCTTTCTCTTGCACAATCTTTTTTGCACTACAGGAACTTGGTTTTGCTATAGAAATTCAGAGCAGGCAGAATATTTAGGAGACTGCATTTCTCAATACTTTTTATTTGCCATTTGTGTAGCTATTAGCTTAAATCCAGCATAATGCACCTCTGAGTGTCAAATGTAGTTATGTGTAAAGCAGTAGCTAAGCTGTACAAATTACACTGTAAGGATGTGGGAGAACAGTTGTTTCCTTTCAGATCTCATCCTTGATGAAATGCTGTATAATTTGATAATTTCAATATCCAATTTAGGAGTGAGAGAAGGGAAGATTTCTTACTTTTCAGGGTGTTGTCTACCAAGGGCAAGTAGTTATTTCGTGATTAAATTTTTGGTAAGACTAATTTACTTCAATGTGCATATTAAACATGGGCCCTGACTGGGAAGACAGTAGACTTATTTTTTCCAGTGTTTCTGTCTGAGACAAATCCAGCCATGATTAAATGGGAGAGGAAGAGGAGCACTCTGGCTTTGTAACTATAGCTGTCTCTTGTGATACTAGAAATGTGCACCATTCCCCTTGGTGCCAGTGGGAAGGTTCCTAGAGGCCAGAGTGCCCAATTTATCAGTATATTGTCTTTATACAGAGGTATTTTCAGCAGTCATTGTTTTCCTCTTTTCTGTTATGCTTTGGTGATGCAGACACTTACTGTAGAATTTGCTATGTTATACTTTCATGAAGTCTCTTGAAATCTGCTGTCAACAAGCAGCATTTTAGTAGTGGTAAGAGTCTTGAACCCAGGTGGTTCAGGGATGATGCAAATCACCTTTACCTGGTCTTTTCTGGACCCATCATCTTAAACTTTATCTCTCAGGAAACGCATGTTCTTCATCTGGATATATTTTTTAAGAAGTGGCTGGAGTTCTGTGTGTGATCTTGTAGTGAAGTAGATGAACATCAGAAATTGTTCACTTTCAGGAGAACAAATATGTATTGGTATTCTTGTTCCATTTTTTTGGTGTTTTTCTCTGGCAAAGTCTTTGGAATACATAGAGGACTCCCTGAGCCATCAAAATGTGTCAGAGGACTTTATATAATCAGGCACCAAGAGTTCTTTCCATTTGTTCTTTCAGTTTAAATGGAGGGATGGAAGAATGGAGTGGTATAGCCATGTTTCTAAACAGGAGAAACAGCCAGTCATCTTCGAAGGCTTTATCAGAATGGTAATAGAACATGGGGCTCAGGCCCTCAGCAACTGTGAACTTCCATGGCTTCAAAGAACTTATGCTGACAACTGAGCTTGAATGATTTGCATCAGGTGAAAATCTAATTATTTCAACAAAAATACCTTAGATAATTCCACTGTAGCAGAGAAGTTGTTCTAGCACACAGTGGAATTAAAACCAGAAGTGGAAGAGGAGCTTTGGCAGTTCCTACTATCCTAAAGGCTGCAGCCAAACCAGCAAAGATTTAAGGAAATGACTCAGAGCACTCAGAAGAAAGAAAAACATCATAGTAATGGCAAGGAAAGCTAGGTTAATGTAACCAAACTGTTGAAGTCAAGTTTACTAGCCCACAGAGGCAGAGACAGGAAGTACTGAAATGACTGAATTACATTCCTAAAACAAGTCTGTAATAGTGTTTTTGTCAGGTTAGTGATTGCAAACGGCCAAGAACTTCAGTGGACGTGTAGGAATCCATTTTGCTCTTGGACATTTTCACACAGACACATTACAGTAAATGACTTTGCACATGTAACAGATAAAAATTTGATCCAGAGATCTTAGTGTAATGAATGCTCTTTGGTAATGCCAGGAAGGATTTTCTTCAGTTTGCCTAATAAATACATAAGTCTCAATTTGCTAATATGCTAATCTTTAAAATGTTACTATTACTGGGCAAATGTTTTGTATTGCTCTAAAAAGAAACAACTCTAAATGCAGTTGCTGGCAAGACTAATTGTGTAGGAATGCTTGCTATCTTACTGCATGAGTGGGCTACAAAGAGTAAAGCCTGAGATTCCAGGAAGTTCGATGTCAATTTACAATTTACCTGGAAAATAGTGAAGCCATAAGATAGTATTGATTTCCAACCCAAGCAGTTACTTTTAGTGGTGTTTTTTTGGAACAATAGGTGCTGCCCTCAGCACAATCTCCAGTGGCTGAAGATAGCAGGGCTACCTGATGGATGGATGTTCTTTTTCTTTTTTTTTATAAAGAACAGTAAACTGTTGACAGGATGGGGATAGTGGACACAGGTTAGCACACAATCCTGAGTGGATTTTATTTAGAATGTGATCACCTTAAAGGTGGTCAGTTACTGCAGCATGGCACAGGAGAGTGGGATTTGTGTTGTTGAAGATATTAGAACTTGATAAGGATCTCACAGGCCCTGCTTTGACCATGGGACTGGGTTTGATGATCTTAATTCAACCTGTGATTCTATTTTCTTTTGTAAAACACACTAAAGATTTTTCTTAATTTAAATTTCAAACTGTTGTGTGTTCCTATTCTAGACACTTAGTCTAGAACACAATTTTCCAGCTTACTTATAAGGTTACTATGTGGAAATTTGCTAAAGGCTTCTCTTACTATTATTATACACCACATCTGCTGATTGAAGGCATAATGTATTCTTGGCAAGTCTGGCCCTTCTTTGTCCGAATAGTTTAAAAAACACTTATTATTTGTCCTGATATCATCTTTGATTATTCTTCCAGATCTTTTTTGTCTTGAATTTGGTTTTATACACTGGCATTTTTTTGGTAACTGGAGCTGCTGCTTTTCTCCTGTTGTTGTTTGATTGCTATAGCTGGGGGCATGGGGGCAGAGTTAAGTTTGTCATGAAAACACTGTTTATTGCCTAATGAAGGCAGTGATTGGTCTCTCCCCTGAAGCTAAATGTTACAGTTGGCTAGTATAAAGTAGTCATCTTTTGTAAGATTGACCACGTGAGCATTGTGTTTTGGTTGGGGTATTTGTTTGTGTGGGTTTTTTTTTGCTAAACAATTTTTTGGCAGCAAAAGAGATAGGTCTACTGTCTAAAAGGCTAAATTAGTCTGTGGAAGTCATTGTCTTTCTGGATTTAGTTGGTACAGGTGAATACATTAAACAAAAGATTATTGGAAACCAATGTAATTAGGCAGTCAACTTAGATTTATTTACAGTTGGAGTCAAGCACCTAATTTCTTTGTGCCCCTGGAAATGTTTTCCCTCCTTACCTCCTCCTATGGTTTAGTCTTTCTGCAAAGCTAGGAGCAATATTTGGATTAAAGCAAATTTCCTTTTCAAGTATTGTTTGGAGAAGTAACTGGCTAGGGCTACTGGCATAAGTATAAAGATATATACAGAAGGAATGAACTACAAGTAACTCTCTAAATGTATTGTTATATGTACAGGTTGCCTATGTTCTCTGTGTTTGCCATAGTGTTTAAACTGGTGCAGTCACCAGAACAGTTTGAGATATGCAGGTATGTCTTCTGTAGCAATCTGAGAGGCTTGGATGGCTTCAAGGTATGTGGCTATGTGGCTTGCTGCACTCTGTCACAAGTGCCAAAGTATACTTTACTTCTTTGGAAGCATAGTGCACTTCTGTATATGGTTATAGTACATAGCTATGCATGGAGGAAATGCAAAATAAACAGTCTTCCATTCCCTTTTTTGTCCTAGTATGTGCACTTTTAAGTGAAATGAATAACTAACTTGACTTGGTTAACCCTAGGGGAAGGCCTTTTAATTATTAACCTAAATAGTTGTGGGAGTTTTGCACGTTTTGCACTAAGAATGTTTTGCGTTTTGTAATAAATGGGCCAAGTGTGTCTTATCTGACTCTGCTGGGATATTTGAGAGAGATAAATTTTTTGATATGTAGTACAAAACCACTGGCTGAGACCATTGAACTAAATCCATCTGGAGAGGTACAGCAGTGGTTCACCTAACAAGAGCAGTGCCCTTGCACACAATCATCATGCCTGAGAAGAACCTGGAGTTAAGGAAGAGCATTTTGATTGTGGAGAGTGATGTAAGAGAGCAGGGAGATGGAGGCTTTCATTTATGACATGTAATA
>VYXB01005603.1:0-47409 GCA_013397135.1 Pachyramphus minor
TTTTTTTTTTTCCTTTTTGTAAACTCAATAGCAAAAAAATACAACAATCCAGAACCTGTCATGCCATTTGAATCATAATAGCTACAAATTCACTCCTCTGAATAAATGGAGAGGCTTATTTATCAAATATATACAAGATGTCTGTCTAGTTGTTAACACACAGAGGTATGAGTAGGCAGAGGAAATCGAGAAAGTTTACATATTCAGTGCTGTCTCCAGGGACCTTCCCTTTCCTCCTACTTCTTATTCCCTCTCCCTTCCCCCAATCACATCTCCAACTTGCTTTGACTTGCTCTGGTTTTCCCTTTTTTTTTTTTTTTCCTTAAATGCATCTGGCTGACAAAACTTGGGCTGTCAGAAATGATCAAGAGATGAAGTTGCTGAGGGAGGGGAGAGAGATTTGCAGGGAGATGCCTCTCCCCCTGCCTCACTGCATGGGAGGGGATCCCCCCGTTAGCCAGGGGACTGTCAGTCTGCTGGAAATGTCTGATTATTGTGTGGATTTATTGCCACTTTAGGAAAGGGGAAACCAGATTCACTAGAAGTGGGTCTATACTGTCCACCAGCATCATTTGGGCTCTCTGTGCTATTTATTCCTGAACTCTGGGGTATTCGGAGCAGTGACTATGGGATGTGTTGTCCAAAGGGGAATGAGGAGTAGACAGGGACTGGGCAAATGACTTCCCACTGCCAGAGGGCAGGGGTGGATGTGAGACTGGGAAGCAATTCTTCCCCAGGAGGGTGGGGAGGCCCTGGCACAGGTTGCCCAGAGAAGCTGTGGCTGCCCCAGCCCTGGAAATGTCCAAGGCCAGGTTGGACGGGGCTTGGAGCAACCTGGGCTGGTGGAAGGTGTCCCTGCCCATGGCAGAGGGTGGAACAAGATGATCTTTAAGGTCCCTTCCAACCCAAAGCATTCTATGATTCTATGAAATGCAGAGCCTGCATCCAGCCAGGAAACATCAGCTACAGCCTTTCCCTGCAAAGTATGAGGACACCCGTGGCTCCAGGTCCTGAACCATCCACCAGGACACTCCAGCTGCTGTGCTGAGCATCACCAGAGGAAACCACCATTTCAATCAGCTCTTGGGTGGATCGACAAGCCAGAGAGAGCCTAATGACCTTCCTCCTCATCAGCAACATGAGGCAGCAAAGCCAAGAGGTCTGAGCTGTGTTTTCCACCAAATCCTTTCAAAATAGTGCCTGGCTGTAGGAATAACTCACTGCAGCAGCATGGAGGCAAAGCCTGTGGTAGATCCAGCACTCCTGCCTCCTCTCCCGTGCCCTGCCCGGCAGAAAGCCCAGCACAGACAGAGCGATGGATATAACAGCATCCCGTGGCTCCTGAAGGCAGGCTGAGGTCACACCTCCTTGAGGATGCTCTGGAAACATCTCAAGGGCTCCCTGACCTTCCCTACCCTGCATGGGATGAAGGGGTGATTCCAGATGCTACCGCAGAAGGCGCCTGTGCCGTGGAACGCTTTGGTTTCCCACCAGCAGGAATGTTTGCAGAGGAGCGAAAGCTTCCAGAAGGCTCAAGTGAAACATCCACATTTTTTAGGTGCTCGCCTGAACCCATTAGCACATCTTAATTGCTATCGGCACAGAGGAACGCCAGACTTTCGCACGTCTGGAGTCTGTCTGCCTGCTCAGGGATAAGGGAAAACCACCGGCGCGCAGCCCCGGATCCTGCAGGCTGGAAGTTCGGTCTCCTCCGTGCACAATCTGTCCCTGGGGCTCCTCAGCTGTTTGCAGGAGGAGGAGGCAGGGAGAGGGAAAGGAGCCAGCGCTCATCTCCCAGCCCTTCTCTCAGTGAACACCTCGGGCCTCGCCAAAAGATGCTGAGCCCGGAGAGACACCCCCATTCCCGGAGACATCCCGCACTCCGATGCCACGGGGACATGGGGGCTGCCCGAGGGCAGAGAGGCTTCCCCGAACCAGGGAGGGAGGTGGGAGCCAAGGGACACCATCTCCCTGCCCACTCCTGGGCAGACCCAGCCACAGCTCTTTTCAAAAACTTGGAGCTGCTGCAGAGCATCAGTTAATTTGTCATCATGGAAACGGCCAGCCCGGGTCAGCGGCTGTTGGCGGAGGAGTCAGGAAGTGCTGCTGGTGGTGATCTGTTCTTTTTCCTTTTTTTTTTCTTTTCCCTTCTTTTTTTTTTAAGGAGATTTCATTTTTTTAAAAAAGCTGCCTTGATAAGGAATTTGCCAGGGCAAAATGAGATTACACCCGAGCTTGGAGTAGGTAAAAGCAGCAGTTTGCTGGGGACTCAGAGGCTGCTGCTTATACTATCTCTCTATCATCACATATATCCTTCTATCTAATCTATCTAGCACCATATATACCCTTTAGCTCACCAGCTCCCACAATCCCTGCCCTCTATCCATCATCCACCTATTCATCAACACACATCCAGCTCTATCTACCTCGCCATCACTATAAATATCCCATCCATCCATCTCTCCCAATCTATCTCTCATCAGAGAGACCCTTTCCCTACCCACCTGCCCATATATCCACATACACATCCATACACTCCCCCCCCTTGTCTGTCCATCTGTCATCAGCAGAGCTCTCACCTCCTCTCCCCCATCCCTCACCACACGTATCCTTCTATCTGCCGGCCCATCCATCACCACCACTCGCTGGCAGGGCCTGGGGTGACTCTCTGCTCCATTTACTGCACGAGGGCACCAGATATTTCACTGTGGATCACTGGATCCACACCCCACGAAGCAGCAGGTTCCCTTCTCACACACCCTGGCAGCCCTGGAGTGGGTTGGTGCTGGGAAAGGTGCCGTGAGCCAGTCGTGGAGCAGATGGGGAGCGCTCACACTGCTGAGCTGGGCTGCACCTGCATGTGCACGGGCAGGAGGAAGGAGAAAAGCTCCTGGTCTGGGCAGGAGTAAACCATGGGAATGCATAAAACCCAGGCAACCACTTACAAAGAAGGTGCTGAGCACCTGCTGCGAGGAGCAGCAAGAATTTAAAGAAAATCCTGGTCCTCACGTTAGGGAAGAGCATCAGTGCCTGGTACCCCCCCTCTGCCAAGTGCAAGAGGAAGGGAATTTTCCTTGCACAGATGTCACCATGGCAGAGCCCAGGGCTCCAAAAAATCCCATATTCCCTCTCCAAATCAGCCAGTGACCAAATCACACTGTAACCTGCCCTCCACTCGCTGCCAGGCTCGGCTCAGCACCTCCAGGCTGGAGCCAAAAGGCAACTTAGGCTCAGGATGGTGGGGGGAGGACTCTACTGAGCCACAAAATTTACCAGAGAGAAGAAAACACCCGAGCGGTGCTTAAAAACTGAAAGCTGTTACTTTAATTACGGCCTTTCTGCTTTATCACCAATAGCATTTCTCACACATTCATCAGCAGACCTGGTAATAAATCAATCGTGGGGAGCCAGGAGCTGCAGTCTGGCTCCTTCCCTTTCTCTTCCCTGCTCCCTGCGAGCTCTCACACCATTAGTATGCAGTCCAGCACTGCCAGTCTGTGCATTCCTCATCGGCTTTGGACTGGAGCTGGTATCAAGCGGGTGCCCCCAGCACAGATTTCACACAGCCAGCTTTGCCTGTGGGGAAGGCAGGCACTGCCAGAGGGGATACTGGACGTGCCTGTGTCTCCCAGGGCATGTGCACACTCCTGGAAGGGTATTCCTGCATCCACGGGGATTTTTGGGGTGGAGGGGATACGAGGTACCCGTGTCCCACATCAGCTGCTGTGCAGGTTCCTGCTCTGTCCGCTCCTTGTTTCATGCCCAAAATCCTGACAACATCCCGGGGGCTGAGGGGATGTTGGCTGGGCAGAAGGGTGACCCCCACCTCAGGAACAAAATCTTTTCCATGCACAGACAGAGGTCCCAGAGCACAGCCCACCTGACAGGAAACTCAGGGCTGGGAGAGAACCACATAAAGGTGTTTCCTTGTGCCTTTGCACTTGAGGCAGCCATGGAAAGCTGGCTCTGCCAGCTGTCCCAGACCCAAAAAAGCCAATTTTTCAGGCCAGCTGGGATGGTGCAACATCCAGCCATGCTGCACCTGAGCTGCCAGTCCTATCCCTGCACGCACCAACTCCTGGGGGGGATATTGCATCCCCTGACTGCCACCACAACTCCCAGACTCAGCCAAGTGCTCCTGTCTGGATTGCTGGAGGGGCTGGAGCAACATTCAGCAGCAGGAACTGAGGATGAGGATGGTGATCCTGGCTGAGGAATGTGTGCATGCCCTATTTGGCTCCTGCCCTCTCCTCAACCTATCACTGTCCACTGCAGCAAACCCACCACCAGCTCTGCTGCTTAAAAATCAAACAGTTCTAAACCTTCCTTTCCCTATCACCTCACAAATCTGGGTTTTTTTCCCTCTGGTTTGACTGTTTCTGAGTTCTCTTTCCATCAGCAAAGCACTGGCACTGTGGCAGGTCCTCCCCTCTCCCCTCTCCCCGTGCTGGTACCTGTCGCTTCCCACCATGGGTGTGAGCGCTGCACAGATGTGCCCAGCAGCAGTCCAGATGTGCACAGGGCACTGCCAGGCTGCCAGGGGGGTGATGGAGAGGGAGCATCCTCTCACCTCCCAAAATGAGGAGATGGGCTCCCTCCAATTCCTACTGGAGCGAGTGTGCAAACCCAATTGACCTTGAACACTAATTGGCCCTCTAATTAGCACTCCCAGCAGAGAGGCAAAGGGCCAGGAGGAGACTCTCTCTCCAGAGGAGGTGGCCAGGGAAGAGGAGCAGCCATCCCTCCACGCCGTGCGTTTCCATGTGGAGGAAAGGACACAGCTCCATGTTTAACTCGGAAAATCCCTTCCCTGAGGCTCAGCACTGGGAGTGGAAGGCAGCTGGACCCGCTGGGACCGCAGTCACAGGGAGGACATCTTCAGGCAGAGGGCACTGCACAACCCAGCACACACCTCCCATCCTCAGAGTCCCTCAGGCACCTTCCTGAGACCTCCCCTGCGGACGGGATCAGCTCCAGCCTTCCCTGCCCAGGGTTTGCATCTCCCTCATGCACCAACTGTCTCCCTCCATCACTCTCTCCATATCTCGCCCTCCCACACCAACACACACGTTTCCCTCTGCTCATCCCCTCCTCCAGCCTGGCATTAGGAGCTCTGGGCTTGACATTTTCATCTCTGGTTATTTACAGGAGGGCAGATCAGGGGAACGGTCACAGGTGATTTCCCCTCGCTGCCGGCTCCGCTCGGCACAGAGCCGCAGGGGCAGACACCTCACTGCAGATATCGTTAATTCTGCAAATCCCCAAGGGTTGGAAGGACCTCACCCTCATCCCGGGGAACCTGGAGACACAACAGGATAAAGCTGACAGCAGCCAGAGCCCTGCTGCTCTCCCCACTAAGCCCCAGGGGGAAGGACAGTCCCATGGCTGGATCCTGTCTGGCAATTAGAGCAATTAGGAGGGAGTAAGACCTTCTATGGCACTGCTTCCCACATCAAAATTGCTGGGGTCATCCTTGATTTGGATCAAGCATGCAGAGAGCTGAATCCAGGGCTGGTCCCCCTCCCATGTGGGGGGAAGCCAAAGAGCATCACTGGCAAACCTAAACCCAGTCCTTAAGCTGGTTTCTTTAAAAAAATAACCAACTGATACAAAGTGATTGCAACCAGCACGAACTGAAGGAGATTCTTCTGCTACAATTCATGCCAGGAGCTGCTGGTCAGCTGGAAAATCATGTCACAGCTCCTCTTTGGAGCTGCTCCTGAAGAAGGGACACCTTGGCTTCCAGCTCAGGTGAGCTCCATCACTGTGGACAGTCGGCAAGGAGATGAAGTTGTGCCTGCAGCCACCAAGCTGCTGCTCTGCCCTGGCTGGCACCGAATCCTGATGCCAGTGATAAATCCCCATCCACGAGGGAGGATGTCCCAGAACACTCATCACCACTCCCAGTGCAGCAGTGCCCAGCTGGGCTGGCCAGGATCCCACGGACTGGGCATCACCTCTGCCCTCAGCAACACTCAGGGCCCACCCCAGCAAACAACCAACAAGGCCCCAGTAAAACCCAGTGCTCCTGGCTCACTTTGCTGTGGGAGCAGGATGGGAATGTACCACACCACCAGGCTCCCAACTCCCATCCTGGCAGCACACCCAGGAGCTCAGCAGCCACCACTTTCTCCACCGAGTTGCCTCCCTGGCCATAACTGCTCCTTAATTATTTAATGTCTGTAAAACACCTAGAGACTTTGCATTGGAAAGGAGATGAACTGCACGACCTAGAATTGGTCTTTTCCATCACAAACTCCTTGCATTTTATCCTGGGATGAAAGGAGCTCTATTAGGCAAAGCATCAGTATTATTAGATTTCCTTGGAGCCCTAACAAACGGATATTAGATTATTACTGCAGATGCATTTCTAAGGCACTCATCACCAGAGTATCTGAGCATCAATTACACAGATTTAGAGATAAAAAAATGCTTTCCCCAGGGGAACAGGGTACAAAACCCCTCCTTTTTTTGCCTCCCTTGCCCATTTCTTCCCAATACATTCACCTCCCTCCCACTGCCTTCTGCAGAGCTGGAGCTGCTTACGAGGAAAGCTTTCGGGTTGATGGGCAACCCTGCAATCTTTGAAACATCTGAAGCAACAAAAGCTTTTTGTAAAGACTGGCAGGAGTCAGCTGAAGAGATTTCAATGTGCAAATGGACATAAAAAGATGCAAGAGGGGGAATGAAACACCAGATTTATTGTTCTAAGGACAAAGGATTTGCTATCACACGAGGTGACCCCATGGCCTGGCTCCAGCACCTACAGGTCACAGTGCACAGAGAGCCCATCCTGCTTTTGGGGTGAAAGGGAAAAATGGAAAAAAGTTCAGGTTTGCCCGTGCTGATAAGGTCTCTGATAATTCCCTGCCTTACTATTGCCATTATGCTAACCCTTAGCAACACCACAGGAATTGGGCTGGATATTGAACACACAAATCCACGGCTGGAAGTGCTTAAAGGCTGAAGAGAAAAGATCAAAGTTGGAGAGGGGAAAACACGGAGAAGGGGCTTGGCCAGGATCACATGGCTGGGACCAAGCTGCTCCTCATCCCCCAGGTCCTGGCACACACAGGGACCACGCTGCATCACCCCTGCCTAACTCAGCCTTTCTTGCCCTTCCAGCTGATCTTGCTTCCAAAAAGACTAAATAGCACGATGAATAAATGTCCTTTAATTTCAACAACTGGCTCCAGAGCTTGTGATTTGGCCCAATTTCAGAGCAAAGTATCAGATCCACTCCCTTCATCAAGCCAATCCATTCCCGTAGGTAAATGCTTCACAACTACACCCAAGTGGCGCTTCCAGCCCCACCACAGCCCCCTTGCTCACAAAACAAGCTGTCAGAATGGGCAAAACCCAAACAAAATCCCTTAATTCTCTTTCCAGACCGGGGTCCCATCCCTGGTGCAGTTTCACGCTGCCTTTGCAAGCCCAGCCCAGCTGCTTGGCTCATCCCAAAGCCCCTTTTGCGTGGCTGGAGGAGACAAAGCCGCCTGCTCCAGCAATCCCAGCTCTGTGTGTCAGCCAGAGCAGCTGCTGGGCAGCAGGGGAAGGAGCTCTCCTTCCACAAAAAGCTTTCAAAAGCACCCTCTGCTTCTGTCCATGGGCAGCACTCAGAGCCAGGATGAGGGTCTCCCTCTGCCACGACAGCTCTGCCCCACCAAGGCCAGGAGCCCCACGTGTCCCTGCTCACAGTGTGACATCTCAACACGCAGATCACCAAATCCCAGAATGGTTTGGGTTGGAAGGACCTTAAAGCTCATCTCATTCCACCCCCTGTCGTGGGCAGGGACACCTTCCACTAGCCCACGTTGCTCAGAGCTTCATCCAACCTGGCCTTGGACACTTCCTATCTGGTGTCCATGTAATCCTTCCAGTGGTCAGGTGGAAGCAATACAGCTTTTGGCATCCAACAGACTTGACATCACTGGGATGGACCAGATGTCCCTCTCTGTGAAAGCTGCCAGCCCTGGAAGTGGGTCCTCAAGGGTTAAACACTTTGCAGGATAACTGGGAAGGCCCAGCTCATCAGCAAGGTGATTTGGATCCTGTCCTCTCCTCCTTATAGGAAAAACCTGCACAGGAGAGATGAGGGAGAGCCAGGGCTCAGTGTGGGGCAGGTTGAGGGAGAGGGCTTGGGATGGACAGGACCCCATGCAGAGGGAAGGAGCACAAGCAGAGGGCCTTGGCTATGTCAGAGTAGGGCATGGGTAGCAAAAGAACCACAAATCCAAGAACCAAAGCATTCCTCCTGTCCCAGACTGAAGGATGCTCACAGCACATCCCACCAGAGGGATGGGACCCAGCACCGACTGTGGATGCCAGGCACGGCCAAAGCTCAAGTGTTAAAGAACAAAAGCCACCCCTCCCTGCCTTCTGAATGATTTTACATGTTACAAGGTCAATGTGCTCGGCCCTCTCTCGGGCAGAGACACGGTTTGACCTTGTGCTGCTGCTCCAAAGGCACTTTCCAACCCAGCAAGGGTCAGGCACCAGCAGCGCTTCTGCTCATCTCCCAGATCCCTGCTGGGCTCCGGTTGGAGCCAGAGGATCTTATTTCTGAAGCCTCCCAGAGCTGCAGGTCCTCTCCTCCCCTGCCAACCCCACACAGGAGCCACTCCATGACCATCTTCCTACCTGTGCTGGGGAGAAAAAGCTATTCCAGCACATCCCCTGCCCCGCACAGATTTATAAAGAGGAGGAGGAAGGTTCCTCAAAGGTTCAAAGACCCATCTGTTCCTGCTCTCCTCCAGCCTCCCCTCCATCACAAGCACCTCTCCGTGTTTCAGGAGCAGCCTCGGCAATCGATGCTCACTGAATCACAGTTAGATCCTTTGGTTTATTTATTATTTTCCCAGCTTGAACTCAAAGCTCCTTCCACATGGTGAGAGCAGGGGATGAACCACGCAGGGCTTCACAGACACAAACACTGCAGGAGGGACGAGACAACACCGAGACACGGGAAGGGCAGGAGACCTTCCAGCACATTGCACCAGGAATCCCAAGTCCAGAACGGTTTGGGTTGGAAGGGACCTTAAAGATCATCTCATTCCACCCCCTGCCATGGGCAGGGACACCTCCTATCAGCCCAGGTTGCTCTGAGCCTCATCCAAGCTGGTCTTGGACACTTCCAGGGATCCAGGGGCAGCCACAGCTTCTCTGGGCAACCTGTGCCAGTGAGGAGTGGCCCAACATGAGTCAGTGACCAGGTGACGGATGCAAGATCTGGGAGGAGAAGGGGGTCTCTGTACACCTGCTGTTGAAGAAGAGATTTTCTGAGTATTTCTCTGGATTTTGCATCACCTGGGATGTGCCCAACACACTGGTCCTGCTGCAATTCCCCTGGGAAGACTGGATGAAGGAAAAAAGAAGGCAGTTACCAAAAATCCCCAGCAGCAAGGACAGTGGGGCACTGGGGCACGAGCCCTGCTCTGATTCCTTCACCATCAATGTCTCTCCATCACCTTTCTGCTCATCATCTTCCACCTTTCCCCCCAGCCAAGATTCCAACACTCAGGGTCAAGGCTGGACGTGAAGGATCATGGACAACATCTTTGAAACAAGGAGGCAGGTCCGGTGGGTTCCCATCTTGGCTCTGCCCACAGCAACACTGGGCAGCTTCCAGGAGCTTCTGCAACAGGCACCAGCTCCTTACACCCCACCATGGGAGGGATCCAGACCCACCTGGGCTTTCCCAAAAGCCTGGCCCACGGAGCAGAGCGCTCTCGTTGTTCCCGGCCGGGGCTGCAAAGTTAATTGCCAAGACGGTAGCGCCGAAGCAGAAAGCTGGGCTCTCTGGAAAAGCCAATTCCCACAATAAAGAGCTGATGGGATTTCTGTGTGGAAGAGGGCAGAGAGGAGCAGGGGTGAGGGAGCCGAGCGTGTCCCAGACAATCCCTTCGCCGGATAAAGAGCCGGTGCCGACCTCTGCTGAGAAACACCTTTCCCGCTCCACACCGAGAACTGCAATCTAATAATATCCCATTTCTTCCCCCCACCACTCCATCCTTCTCCAGCCCTCCCCCACCCAATTACCGAGCCTGACATTATCCGTCATCTTCCCTTTGTGTCGGCGAGAATCCAAACGCAGACGCCGGGAAATTAATAATAATTGTTGTGTCAAAATGCGGGATGTAATCAGGATGCGGCGTGGAAGCTAATACAAACACAAACAAATGGTATTTATCCTCCCGAAAGATCCCTCCCCTCCCTTCCCTAAGGGCTGCTGATGATAATACTCATGGAAGAGATGAATCAGTGCTAATATAGGGATTAGGAATAGATCCCAAACCCCAGCCTGGGCTGCAATCAAAAGGAGCGCTCTTAATTGAAATTAGAGCTGGGATTTCAGTGCCTCTGCAGAGATGGGTTAAGCCCATCGGGGCTAAACAGAAGGAAAAATAAAAATAGCATCTTTATTCGAGAACAAGAAGGTGGGAATGAGAAAAAAAGATCCTCTCTGGCTTCGGCACACCTGGCTTGCTCAGCCCTGGCTTTGGAGCCGCGTTTTGTCCCAGCGCCGATTCCCGCAGGCAGAGCAGAGACGGTGCTCCCGCTTCTCCCGCAGGCATCTCTCTGCCTTTTCAGCTTGAGAGCGGGTTCAGAAAGGATATTTCAAGATCAAACCGTGCCTCCCATGCTCTGAGGGAACCCAGGGCGAGCTGAGCTCGGGGTCCTGTTCCCGACTTTCCTGAAACTTTTTACTGCTCTGCAAGTGAAACGTGCTCTTTCCCCTGATGCTTGCGCCAGCAAAGACAAGTGCTCTCGCTTTCATTCCTTTTATTCAGAGGCACAAAAGGAGAGGAAAAGACCACCAGAAAAAAGGCCCAAGTCCTGCTTTTATTGCTGCTTCATCTCCCACATCCCTCTGCACCCCAGAGCCACCTGGACCGATATCCTCAGCAGCAGAAAGGCAACTTTGACTCCTGCTGCCTCACCCCACCAAGCCCATTTGAACATCCACCATTTATTCAGAGAGGCTGAATTCTTCCCAAATCCCACTCCCAGGCAAGAGGGATGCTCAGGAGCCGAGTGCTTAATGGCAGCATCTCACTTTCTCTCTTTCCAAAGGTTGTGGTAATGACTGACTCATCTCACTGACTCTCTTCCAGCCCTACACATCACCCCAAGTGATCCCTCTGCATGGATGTTACTCAAAGGAGTCTAACACACACAAGAAGCAGAAAATAGGATCCAGGCACAGATTATTCCCACAAGCTTATTAGCAATTTCTGTGCTTTAATTCCAAATTAGATTTTACGTCTAAAAACAGGTTTCTAAATTCTTGGCTTGGGAACGGTGCCACAGCCTGTGCCTTCCGCTAGAAAACACAAACCCAGACTGCAAACTGGCCCAAAATAAATCACCCAGCTCCAAAACCCCCCCAGCAAAGGTTGGGATTTGGCTCTGACCTTCCCCAGTCTCGCTCTAGCCTCCCACAGCCCAGTTGTGAAACAAACTTCTGCGATTTTTTCTTTTTCCATGCAGGAAAATCTCATTTCCAGAGCCAAGAGACAGAGAGAAAACCCTCTGTGAAGCTGCCTGCGAGCTGTGCAGACTTAATTCATCTCCTCAGTGGCAGCAGGTCCTTGAGGGCAACCCAAGGGCTTGCAGGTCACAACAGACTCAGTGGAGTATGGCCAGTTAGAGATGACTTAGATGCATTCCCATTCCCTGGTTAAACTTTCTGATTCTCCACAGTGTCCTCTCCAGGAAAAACTGGCACAACAGCAAAAACAAAAGTGTCCAAAACCACAGAGGAGCTGCTGCTGCTGCTGCTCCTCCCCCTGGGATGATGCCATGGGTTTTACAACCCTCCCTGCATCCCAGCCAGGCTTTGATTTATACCTCCAGGCTGCTCTGCAGACACCAAGCTCACTGGATGGTTGTAACCACCAACATTTCGGACAGTGACTGGTCATACAGACACCAGGGGTTTGAAGGCCACCCAAAAACTCCTCAGCAGCTTCTGTTTGCACATTCAATTACAAGTGCACCAGGATTAGCTGTAAGACTCGACTTTGAGAGCAGCTCCCAGCTCTGAAAAGCCTGGCTCATCCCACACTGAGCCACTGAATCCAGCACAGGTCTTGAGCCCAGTCCAAGGGTAAATTGATTTTAAACACGAGCACCATGGAGAAACTCGGTGTTCTGCAGCTGGATGTGTTTGGAGCTGGGCAGAGCAGCCCCTCAGGAGTTGGGCACGTTCAGCTAAAAGAACTCCCTGTGGTCACACAGCAGGCTGGGGATTCATCCCATCCAGCCTCTGCTCCCAAAAACTTGGCTGGCTGGCAGGAATCTGGCTCCTCCAGCAGGTGTGGAGGTTGAAGCCTCTAAAAAAGCCCAATTTAAGGATGATGTGAAGGGTGCTCTGACACTGCCTCTGTCCCTGCTCCCCACCGGACATGGGGGCTGGAGCACAACCTGCACACCCCAAGGACGTAACACAGAGAATCCCAGAATAGCCTGGGTTGGAAGGGACCTCAAAGCTCATCTTGTTCCACCCCCTGCCATGGGCAGGGACACCTTCCACTAGCCCAGGTTGCTCCAAGCCCCGTCCAACCTGGCCTTGGACACTTCCAGGGATGGAGCAGCCACAGCTTCTCTGGGCAACCTGTGCCAGGGCCTCCCCACCCTCAAAGAGAACAATTTATTCCCAATATCAAATCTAACCCCACTCTGTGTCAGTGTGAAGCCACTTCATTTTGGTGGCTGATATGCAGTTTAAACCTACTCTCCTCCACTTTAAACCCTTCCATGCTCCACCTAAAGAGACTCAGCAGGAAAGCAAAGGCCTGACCAGTCCTTGTCCCTCCTGCCCCCTCTGAACAAGCGCTTTATTCCCAAGCTGATTTTCCTGTCTGTACAGCACATGTCCACCCTGTCTGCATCCCAAGGCTGGCCAGACTCCAGGTCCTCCTCCTGGCTCTGCCAGCCCCTCACTGAGCTAGTGTTGTCCCTGTTTGATCCCTCTCGAGTCACAAATTCCGGCAGCAAAAGAGGAGCCGGGCAAAGCTCCGGCGGCTCCGCGGCAAATCCCGCACCCACGGCAGGGCTGGATCACGGGCTGTTCCCAGCATGAAAATTCATTCATATGAATTTGGAATATAATACCTGACACAAGATGTATCACTGCTGCCATGCTGCAATCCCAGATAAGGACACAGCAGTAACAGATGGAGGAACAAGGCACTTATCTTGTTAGCTGATGGATTTATCTCTCCTTCCCCCCACCCTTCCCTACATATTCCATAGTGTGCACAGAGCCACGTTCCTCAGCAGAGCAGCATATGGAGCACGAATTGATTTCTTCCTAACACCCCCTCCACACTTTAATTCAATAAGAGCTGGAGTGGCGGATAAACAGCTTGTTGTGCTAGGAAAATTTCAAAACAGTCAAGAAAATGTCAAACTGTCTTTTTTATGAGTGCCTTTCTTTTTTTTTTCCTTTTCTTTTTTTTTTCCCTTTTCCTTCCCCTTGCTCTTTGGATGCTCAGCGAGGAGCTCAGTGTCTGGAGTGAGCAGTCCTTCCCTGGCAGGCACCTGAACATCTCCTGTCAGGCCAGTCCATGGCAGAAAGTGGCTTTGGTCCCATCCTTGGATGGGAGTTGGGAACAGAGCGGATCCGGGTAAAAGATTAGGCAGATGGTTTCATCTGGCAGCTTCCTTAATCTCATTACTGGAGCTGGTGGAAGTTTTTAATGTGATCTCTCTTCCCTTCTGTACCCTCACCCCATTCAAAATGCCTTTTTTCCCCAACAAAAAAAAGAAAACCCAGACGTGTTTCCTTGATGGTTTCTTTGTTAGACATGAATAAAAACTTCTTTAAAAAAACACCCCATTTTTATTTTTGGTGTCCTCTGCCTCTCTATTCTTTAGCTCTGAAAACGAGGAATTATTAGAAAGGAGGAAAAAGCACAATTGGATGCTTTCTGGTACTTGCTTAAAAATACAGAGCACTTTGGAAATGTCAGGGACGTGTTGCTGAAGACCAAAAGCCACCTCATGGGCTCTTGTCCTGTGCCAGTAAACCCAAAGAGAGGCTGCAGCCTCAGGAGTTTATTTGGGGATGTGGAGATCCAGCCCTGAGGGACACCAGTGTGTCCCATGCTCAAGGGTCCCTGCTGGCCCCCAGACCTCTCCCAAGCACCTTGCTCCAGCCATTCCTTGTGCAACTGCCTGCTTCTTTCCACCCTGTGTTTCTACCAAGAGCCTGAACCTCCTCCCAAACACCATCCCATCCATCCCCTCCTTCCATGCCTCCACAGTTGGCTCTCCTGAAGGATTCTCACAAGACAAAAGCCTTCAGGACTTTTCCTCCCTGTCCATCACCCATTCAGCAGCTCCTTTCCCTTGACCTTCCCTGCAGAGCAGAGCCCACCACAGTCCCAAAGCTCAGCCTGGGACCACACTGAGCCACCCCTGGTCCTCAGCAAGCAGCTCCCAGTAATGGTGAAAACCATCTCCAAGTCAGTTTGGAGGAGGAGCCAAGCAAAGAAGAGCAGTCCAAGAACCTGTTTTCATATTTTGAGAGAAATCGATGGGAGCACAAGGAAAGAAAAGGGAAATGTGCTCCCAGATATGACATGAAACCCAATGGATTCCCAACAGGAAGAAAAGAAGACCTCACTTAACTGAAGGAATACAAATGTGCCCCTTAAGAAACTTCTCCCACAGTCTCAGCATGGATACAGGAGTGACTGACATGCAGAGGACACCCTGGGCACCCACAGTTAGGTGCCAAGGGCGGCCTCAGCACCCTGGACAGGATAGGACACCCCCTTATCCCACATCCCCAGAAAGAGCTTTTGGAAGTCAAACCAGGAACCAGCACCCACAAACCCCACTCCGGGACAGTTTCACCCACTGGGGAGCAGAACTAAAGCTGGACAAGCCCACGGGACGGGCAGCAACACAACATTTGGGGTTGCAGATCCCTGCAGGACGAGCGCGTCGCGCTGCAGCTGCAGCACATGGACGTGCAGCAACACGGGTCGGGCACACACCACACACGAGCTGGGATGCTCTGGGGGGAAAACAGACCCACAGGAACGTGTCCAGGGGAGGAGGGTTCTGTCCTGCTGCTCCCCCCCTCCCTGCCATCCGCCTGCTGCTGTGCTGAAGGCGGGAGCCGCCTCCCCACCCCCTCTGCAGCAGAGCAGTGCAGAAGGCTGCAGGATCCTGCAGGGAGCCGGCGTGTTTAGCATGCAGGAGACAGTGCCGAGCAAAGCCCTGTCTCGTGCCACGGTGCCGCCGGCCGGGAGCAGCAAATCGCTGCTGCTGGAAGGAGCCGGGTGGGTGGTGAATCCATCGCCCCTCCCCGCTCCCCATCCTCTTCCCACTTAGCTCCCGGTTGCAAAGTAGGGGTGGTGTTTGACACTCACTCTCTTTGCCTCAGTTTCCCTCCGTTCTGTGAGAGAATCCCACCACCCCCTCTTGCTACTGCCCCTAAGGGTCAGGTAGGAACATCAAGGAGCTCATCTCTCTGCTCCAAGAGCGTCACCTCTTTGCTCCATCCTTTCCTCCCTGCCAGCTTGCACCATGGGTCCCCAACCTTAAAAACAGTGACAGCACCCAGGCACCCACGGGTGATGCACCCAGGCCAGCACCCACCCCATGCCACAGCCCCACACTGACTCTCCTCCTCTGCTGCAGGCTGGGGCTCATCCCCTCCAAGCCTCACCTGCCACTGGCATCCCCACCTTGTCCCTTCCTCACCTGCCTCCGTGGTCACAGCGGGGAGGGGACCAACGCAGGTGACAGCACCGAGGGTGCCAGTCCCCGTTTGATGCCAGTGCCTCTGATCAGCTCCAAACCCTCACATCCACCTCCCTCCCCCAAAAAGGGCACAGTGAGCCCCTTCTCCCCCCACCCAGAACATTTCAAACCTGCCCCTTTCAAGAGAAGCTCTGGCCAAGCACCCAATTACGGCTCCGTGGCCGAGGATGAAAAGCTGCTCTCGGAGCATCCTGTTTTCTCTTTATTTTTTCCCCCCTTTTCAAGGTTCCTTTTGCCTCCCTTCTCATGAGGTTAAAGAGCTAAAGACCAACTCAGAGGCAGATAATAGAGTGACAATGCCTCATAAAAAAGCAGCCAGAGCTTTGGAGAAAGCTGGCATACGGTGCATTAGGGATTTCTGTCGCGGCAGCTGGGAGTAACAGTGACCCTCTGAACTCAATTTGCTCCACGGCTTGAAAGCCTTTGGACTGTCTAACTCCTCCTTTGGCTTCCAAGGGTGGCTGCAGGCTTTGGAAAAGCTTTTGGAGGCCCAGTGTGCCCCTTAGCCACAGCTACTGCTCTTGGTTCATACCTGGGGCTGGAGGGGGCATCCCAAACCCTTCAGGGATGTGGGATAAGGTGCAAAAGGGAGTAAAACCCACTGGATGGGAGCAACACGGAGCTGTGGAGATGTGGGATTTACACATTACAAGGGCTGTTCTCACTCCACAGCCGCCCTGCCCCAAACCAGCAAGAGCAGAGGGACAAAGGGGGGACACATGGCAGGTTTGTGCTTCATGCAAAGAGCTCAGTGCTGCTGCACAAAACCATCCCTTTCCCCTCTGCCTTTTTCTTCCTTTCTCTCTTTTTTTTTTTTTAAATGAGTAGAAAATTCTTCCCACTACGCATTAGTGCCCAACGTAATGGTGCAAAGCATTTTTCATTTATCATCATAATGCCAGTCAAACGAACCCCCTAATAACATAAATGCAAGAGGAAAGCTATTAGAGTTTATTTGTGCAGTGGCTTTGAACTCGTCCCCACTGCTCCACCAGTGTGACTGGAGGGGATGGGTAGAGTTTGGATCTTTAGGACCTTTCATCCTCAGCTAGCCAGAGCCTTTCCTTACAGGCCACTGCAACCCTGTGTGTGTTGCTCTGTTGGCTGAATTATCAAAATAAATAACTAAACACCTCAAATAACCCATTGCAAACAGCCACTGAGATCTGTGGAAGTGTCCAAGGCCAGGCTGGACAGGGTTTGGAGCAACCTGGGCTAGTGGAAGGTGTCCCTGCCCTTGGAAGGGGATGGAATGAGATGGGCTTTAGGGTCCCTTCCAACCCAAACCAGCCTGGGATTCTGTGATCTTTTGTGCCTTTCCATAGGTGTGATGTGCTCCAAGCCAAGGGACTGGGGAACAACACCCCTGGCTCTTAGTGCTCACCTTCAGCTAAAGGTCTCCAAATCCTTTGCCTGCTATTCCTCCCATGCATTCCTGAAAGCAGGCATTTGCTTTCCACAGCACACACTGCCCAGACTCCCTGTCCCAGCTCTGCACATCCTACAAGGATGAGGCAGTTTGGTCCAGACCTCCCCCTCTGCCACCCCCAGCTTAGGGAGACCAGCCAGGCAATAGCTCTGTTGATGTTGGTGAGACTCATGCAAGAAAACTTCCCTTTACATAAAAATACTGGGAAAATTCAAGTCATTCCTCTGCTCTTTGCTGTGTTTGCTGCAGCCATTCCCATCCCAGGGTTTCACCACAAGGACAAGAGGAAATGGCCTCAAGTTGCTTCAGAGAGATCTAGGTTTGATGTTAGGAAAATTTCTCTATGGAAAGGGCTGTCCAGCCCAGGCACAGACTGCCCAGGGCAATGAAGGACTCACCAACCCTGGAGGGATTTAAAAAATGTCTGGATGTGGCACTTGGGGACATGGTTTAGTGGTGGGCTTGGCAGTGCTGGGGGAACAGCTGGACTCAGTGGTCTTAAAGGTCTTTTCCTACCTCAACTATTCTATGATTCTATCATGTTTCCCTCCTGCTTTGCAGATCCATCTTCATCATTCCAGGTCTAGCCCTCAGCACCCCCCAAGCTCTTCCAGTTTCACTTATCCCAACATCTCTCAGCCCCCAGCAGCTCCATCCTGGAGCGCCATGACAAAGCACTTCACACACAACAATTTCCTCATTAAGCCGAAATTAAATGCGTATTTCAAAACCTACGGGTGAGAGCAAACTGTTCAGTCTTATGTTTCACTAAACAACAACAACAAAAAAAATGTCTGCATGGAGAAGAGCCTTGGTACCAAATTACAGCCCTGCTGATGGGGCCGGGCTATTCCCAACCGTGCCGTAACCGGAGCGGCGAGATGTGCGGTGCTGGCAGAGAGGACCCGCACTGCAGAGGGAAACACAACGGCCCCGCCTGACAAATTAGTTTACTCATTAAGTTAAGAAGCCTGTTTTGCTCAGCTTCTACAAATCAGAGTGTTTGGCAGCCAAGGAAACTTCCAGGGAAGGGATGTTGCAAAGCAGCAGGAGCCCCTGTGCGGGAGTAAAGCTTCTCGCCTTCACCAGGCTGGGAAGCTGCTCACCCCGGAGCAGGGAAAAATCATGGTGTGTGTGGTATTAGGAAGAAGGGTTTTATGATGAGGGGGGTGAAACACTGGGGTGGTTTTGCCAGAGAGGTGGTGGATGCCTTGGGAACATTCTTGGAAACATTTGAGGTTAGGCTGGATGGGACTTGGAGCTACTTGTCCCCGCTACTCCACCAGTGTGACTGGAGGGGATGGGTAGAGCTTGGATCTTTTCATCCAAGCTATTCCTCAGTTAGCCAGAACCTTTCCTTACAGACCACTGCACATGCTGCTGTACTGGCTGAATTATCATAATAAACATCTAAATACTTCAAATAACCCATTGCAAATGGCCACTGAGATCTGTGGAAGTGTTCCAGGCCAGGCTGGACAGGGTTTGGAGCAACCTGGTCTAGTGGAAGCCAAAAGGGTTGGGAGGTAAAACTTGGGTGGAAAGAAGATGACATGAATTGAGAGGAAGGACCACAGCTCACAAGAGGGGAAGACAATAAAACCCAGGGAGGAAGACAGAGATTAATGAGTGTTTCCCACATATGATAATTTCTGGACATTCATTAAATTTAATATCCTCATGAGAGGCACTGCAGCTCTGTGACAGAGGGGAGAGGTCCAAGTGGGCTTTGCAGCACCCAGCAAGGCCAGCCCACCACAGGGCACACGTGCCTGAGCTGCTCTGGGATGTATTTTCCAGCTCCAAGCCTGTGTCTGTGCCTCCCCTGCAGCAGCACATCCAGCTGTCACAGCTGGGGACACGTCCCCGAGGACACGACAGCCTGTGTTGGGAAGGCATCTGTCAGTGAGCCCATGTGTTCACTGCCACTGTGCTGGCATGTGGGGACACCCCTGTGGCACTCACAGCCCTGCTGCCACCAGCTCCAGCTCCATGACCTCCGCAGAGATGCCAAATTGCATCCTCTGTGCATGGCTAGCCAGGCATCAGCTTTCCATGCTACAAAGAGCAGCTGGGGAGAGGTTCAGCCCCAAAATCCCCGTGTTTAACACCAGCCCAGTACAGGACCCAGCCAGGGTTTGACTCCACCACAACTGGTGCCAGCACAAGCAAAGCACACGCCGTGGTGGTTTCTCAGGCACTGCTGGAGAGGTAAATCTCTTATTCTCATACTAGATTTGAAGGGAATAGGATTGTTTTCTTGAGATATTTTAGACTGGGTCTGTTGTTGCAGTCTGAGACTTCACTGAGTACCTCTTGATGCCATCCAGCCACTCTGCAGCATCTCCACGTGTGCATCCAGGCCCTGCGAGAACCACGCTTGAGCTGCAACAGCCTTGACGTTCCTGCTTTCCAAAAGCTCCCACAAATCCCCTGGGAAAGGGGACTCCCACATACCATTCCCACAGAAAGCACTTATTCATAGAATCCCAGAATGGTCTGGGTTGGAAGGAACCTTAAAACTCATCTCATTCCACCCCCTGCCATGGGCAGGGACACCTTCCACTAGCCCAGATTGCTCCAAGCCCTGTCCAACCTGGCCTTGGACACTTCCAGGGATGGGGCAGCCACAGCTTCTCTGGGCAACCTGTGCACGGCCTCCCCACCCTCACAGGGAAGAATTCCTCCCTAATATCCAATCTAAACCTTCCCTGCTTCACTGAAGCAGATGGATCTGCTACAGCAACCATCAGCACACCCTGCTGAGACCCCTCAGCTCGTGACTGCAGCTACTCCACAGGCCTTGTCCCTGCTCTGAGACAGCAGCAGCTCCAGAGTCAGGCAGTTCTCCCAGCACTGCAGTCCCTGTCAGCTCCCCACCAAGATTTGTGGGCTGTGCAGAATTCCTGTATTGACATTTAAAGGTCTTGGACAAGGCGGCCCCACACATCTTTGTTAGGGAGGACAGGATTCGCTTACCCAAATCTGCTGCCTTAAAGTTCAGAGTCAAGTGTAAGATATTTTTGCCTTCTCAGCTCTGACAGTCCCTGGCTCGGTGACAAACAGCATGTCCAGGTCCTGTCACAGCCCAAGGGGTTTGTCACAGCCACCAAAACCTTGTGTTCATGGGGCACTGATGCAGGAGGCTTGGGAAGTCATCCAGTCCTTTCCACAAGGAGCTGGACGTATGAGGAATGTGCCACACGGTTTGGGCAACCAAATGAAGTGACCAGGATGCCAACAAACTGCCCAATATCCTCACCTGGAGCAGGACACAACCAGGAGAGCTCCCAGCTCAAAATGAAACAAGGAGAGCATGGAGAGGCTGAGAGCCAAGGGAATGGGATTCCATCCCTGGGAAGCCCTTTATCCAACCAAGAACCAAGGGGTAGAGGGACACGTGGTACTTAAAGCACAAACACAACCTGGCAGGACACAGTCCCTCAAGCCCATGTCCAAGAGAAGTTCTTGGGAAGGCACAGGGAAAAGCCTGAGGTTCCTGCCTAGAAAAGACAGACTGCAGGCATTAAGGGGGAAGGTAATTTGGGTGAGAGATCAAGTTCACAATGGAAAGCCATGGAATATGGATAATAGACTTCAAAAACCAGATTTCAAAAAATTCAGGAAGCTGGTGGATGGGGTCTCCTGGGAAAACAACCACAAAGAAGGGGAGAGCCTGCAGTTCCTGAGACAGACTGTGTCACACACATAGTAACAAGTTATCCCCATGCAAAGGGAAGGCAGGAAGCAAAGCAAGAGGCTGCTGTGGCTGAATCTGGAGCCATCAAAAGACCTGGGAATAAAAAAGGAATCATGAAAAAGAAATATGGAAACAAGGGCTGATAATTAGGGACAGGTATAAGAGAATCCCCACAGCACAGAGGGATAAAGTCAGCAGCACTGACATGCAAAACAAGTTTCAATTAGCAAGGGACATGAGAGGAGAACAAAAAGGTTCTTGGATTTGTTCAAAGGAAAGGGAAAAGGAATGTTGGGTCTGTCACAAAGCAGGAGGAAAGCACAGGGCAGAGATTTTCGCTGCCCTGTTTGATTGTGTCTGTATAAAGGGAGGTGTGTGGTGAGTAGACAGCTCCAAAACACACATTAACAGGGAGATGGCTTTCCCTGGAGCAGGGAGGGAAGAGGGGTTAAAAAAAATGAAGCTGGCAGAGATGGAGGAAGGTCTCCAGGGAGTGATGAAAAATCTGGCAGAATCATCACCGAGCCACCAGCGCTGCTTTTTGGGAGCTGGTGGAGGCCAACAGCAAGGGCAAGAAATCTTCATATCTTTAAGTAAAAAAACCCAGGAGTTGTAGGCAATGAGCTTGGCTTCAATCACCAGGAAGATACTAAAACAAACGATGAAACCATCATAGCTTGTAAGGCCCGGGAATTTAATAAAGTGAGGAAAAAAAAACCCCACATCCACCACCAACACGAGTTTGTCAAGAACAGATCATGTCAAACCAACCTAATTTCTGCCTTGACAGGATAACTAGACTTGGTGGATAAGAGGAAAGCTGTAGACATGATATACCTTGACTTTAATAAGGCTTCTGATGCCGGTCCCACGTGGCACCTCCGAGGAAAGTGAGGAAGCTCGGTGTGGATGTAATCGCTGAGGCTGGGGGCAGAGGGGAGGAGGGAGAACAGCCTGTTGACAAAGCACTCTCAAAGAGCTCTTATCTATTATTTACAACCATGCCAGAAGGGCAACCTACAGCAGGATTTCTCCAGGGTCTGTCCCGAGCCCTGCTCCCTCCAATATTTGCATTTAACTGTTTGCATTTCGGAGCCAGGAACAGGCTGATTAAAATTCCTACGTGATGCCCAACCAGGGGGAGAGGGGCTGGGAGGGCTCCAAGGGTAGGACCAGAATCTCAAATCTCCTCTGGAAGGGAGGAAATCCAAGAGGGACAAGTGTGATGTGATCCACTTAGGGAATCCAAGAGGGACAAGTGTGATGTGATCCATTTAGGAAGGAAAAATCAAACAAGTGTAGAAAGGAGAAGAAAAAACGACATGACCACAGTGTTGGAGCAGCCCACAAACTCCAGGGACATCAACCAGGCTACAAAAGGTGGCAAATCTCAATGTGAGTGTTGTAAAAAGGACAAAGGAGAGTCGTTTTGCTCCACTTGGTTTAATGCAAGGGCTCAGCTGCAGGAGTTGAGCCCGACCTGGACACCAGGCTTTCAGAAAGCTAAAGGTTAAGTCACTGTAACTAAGCACGTTATCACCTACCCACTGACCTGTGCTGACAGGTCATCTTCCTGCCCAGCCCTGAACCCTGCAGCTGGAGGTTCCCTTTCTTGTCAGATCAATTCAGGAGCGTTTGCCACAGTGCAAGACACACATCTCTAATCGATGCCCTGCGATTGATTGCACGTCCCAGCCACGGGCGGGTGGGGGAGGATCCATGGAATAGCAATGAAAGGGAGAAGAGATGCAGACAACTCCAGAGAGAGATGAAAGAAGCTGGGGTTTGCTTTGTCACTGAAAGAGAAGATTGAGTAAGAACTGACAACCCTCTTCCCTTCCATATATATCATATGCACGAGGCGAATAATTATTTGCCACGTCCCTTCAAAGAGGCAGAAGAAAACAACCTAATTTGCAGCAGAGGAGACTTTTTTGGGAACTTGGAATAACTTTAAGGCTTGTGAAACCCTTGCAGAAGGGCTGCCATGAAGGAGGTCCCACATGTGCCCAACTTCACTGCAGGGTGACATGAGCTGGGATCCCACCCAGCCCTAATATTCCTGTAAGGTCATTCATCCCCAGGCTCTGACACTGCAACCTCTCAGGCTCCATGAACGTGCTGCAACAGCATAAACTGGACCAGGGATTGTTTCCTCCCTCTGGCAAGTACAAGTCATCTCTGTGACATCCTTGAGATCCGTCTCCAAGCTCCTGCTCACCAGTGGGAGCAAGGGCTCCACCGTCCCAGGCAGTGTGACCCCACAAATCACAGCAAGCCACACTCAGCACTTTTATTCTTTATTGTTACAGTTCAGACAGCTCCATTATTTATCCAGATAACTTATTCATGTTCCATTTCCAGGGACAACCCGCTCCACTGGATAGAGAGATCATTGTCCCTCCATCCCCAGCTCTTGTCCCACTTTATGTGGTGCTCGGACACGGTGCTACCACTGCTCTTGTAATAACGTTGGCTTTAACCAGGGAATCATCTCATCCATCCCAACCCATCACAGGTTCTCTCTCACACCACTCAAGGGTTCTGACGAGGCAAGGATTGAGAAAGCTCAGCCCAAAATGACAGCTAAGCCTCACACGGTGACTGACAGAAGCGCTGAACGTTTCCTGAGGCAACTCAATCAGACCAGGTTTTCTGGCCATGGTTAAAAGCTAAACCAATTCAGACAAATATCACTGCAACCCAGAGGGACAGCAAGGGCTGGTCATTAAGAGCAGGGTGGCTGCTGGCTTGGATTAAATAGAGCTATCCAACACATTTCCACCCTCATTTCAAGGCTGCACCTCAGAGGGCAGACGGGCCTTTATTCTTTTTGCAAAGATTTGAAGGCTGAAAGGTTATCATGCTGGGTAAGTGCCTGTCTCCAAGCTCAGATCACACCATTTACCCCCAGGTCAGACCCCTGGGCACAACTCCACCTCCCAGACAGGCCCCTTCACCCAAGCTGAGTGGGATTGGTGGCTCCCAGACCCATCCAGCCCTGTGAAACACATTCTCCTTCCCCCCCAGGGCTCAGTTCCCCTGTCTGTAGTGCTGACATTAAATTTGCACCCCTAGTGACAAAGCATTTAAAATAGGAAAAGTATTTCTAAGGGCAAAACACATCATTGCCAGAACTTGTGATGCCCACCTGCCAAGCCCCATGTGGATCTTGCACCTCCAGGTACCACCAGCTCAAACCCACACCTGCAGCATCTGTCCTTTCCATCACATCTCCCTGTAGCACCACATTTCCCCCAGGAAAACACTGAGGTGAAAGGAATAACCCCCCCCAAGAACAAGTGACTGGATTCCCCAACAAAATGTTCGACTCTTGTGAAATCGAGGGAGGTTTCTCTGAGGAGCGACTGCAGTCGGAGCAGCCGCCTAAGGAGGCTGCAGACAGCACTCCAGACACACATTCCTGACTGTCAGACTGAGCTTGGCAAGGTCTGCACCCCCTTGCAACGGGTGCTGAGCACCTCTGAGAGGAGCAGCAGAGCTGAGGTTGCTGCTGGTGTCAGAAAATGTTAAATAGAATCAGAGAATGAATCGGTTGGAAGGGACATTGAAGCTCATCCTATTCCACCCCCCTGCCATGGGCAGGGACACCTTCCACAAGTCCAGGTTGCTCCAAGTCCTGCCTAACCTGGCCTTGGACACCTCCAGGGATGGAGCAGCCACAGATTCTCTAGGAAACCTAAGCAAGGGCCTCTCCACCCTCACAGCCAAGAATTCCTTCCCAATATCCCATCTAACCCTGCCCTATGTCCATGAGAAGCCATTCCCCCTTATCCTGTCCCTCCATCCCCTGTCCCCAGTCCCTCTCCAGCTCTCCTGGAGCCCCTTTATGCCCTGGAAGGGGCTCTCAGGTCTCCCTGGAGCCTTCTCTTCTCCAGGTGAACACTCCCAGCTCTCCTAGCCTGGCTCCAGAGCAGAGGGACTCCAACCCTGGGAGCATTTCTGTGGCTGAGCCAGAATCACTCTCAACTCAGAGTATCAGGTGCAGTGACTTTTAGTGAGATCTTTGCTCAAGATTTCCCCACCCTTACAGAAAAATCCAGGGCCAAAGCAAGAACTCCACCTGATCCTGTGTGATCATCTCTCCTCTCTGGTTTAATCATGGACATCCTCCCAGCCATGCCCCATGGGCACCACCGACCTCCCACCACCACATCACCACCACCACCTCCATTTCACCACCTGCAAGCAGACATCTATTTCCAGGTCACTTTGTAGACAGCTACAACAAGTGTAAAGTCCTAAGAAATGATGTTCTGAGTGCATAAATACTCCCAGCTCCAATTTCCAGCCTCTCCTCCGAGTTATCCTTTGAGGTGCAGAGCAGTGGCGGTGGTTGAGAGATGCTCTAATCAGTGCATCTAATTTCAAACAGTGTAAGGACCATGTTATGCCTTGGGATAAATGTGAAGGGCTGCCATTGAAGTGAAAGAGAGGTAGGCACTTCAGAAGCTGGAATTTGGCCTCCAAAAATAAGAGGGGGGGGGAAAAAAAAGCCACTAAAACTAAAATATTAGAGTGCATTTAAAAACATAATAAGGCAGATTAGCAATCAAACCGAGCGCCTTGCTGGGGGACTGATAAGTGGGGAGGATTCCAAAGGCACATACCACTACTAAAAAGCAGCCAAAAAAGCCTTGTTTAGAGTAAAAGCGACTTTTGATTCAAAATCCAGCGTGGAAATTCATTTCTTCTCATGCATTTTCCATGAGAGAACAAGCCCAATCAGCCTTGTTTTAAGCAGCAGTGCTGAAGTTCCCACCCGGAGTGTGCTGCACTGGGAGGGCTGGGAAATTGCCCAGTGACTCAGTGGCACGATGCACACTGTGGCCTCAACCCTCTCAGAGGTGTTCAGAGCACTTTTGACTCAGTCAGGGAATCATTTGACCCGACCTGATCCCAGCTTTCAGAACTATGAAGTGGAGGAGGTGCCAAAGTCTTGCTCCTTCACTGATCCTCCAGGAATCGGGTCCTGGAGTTTATTTTCCTCATTAAAACATCCATGCAGGAGACACCTTTTAGCTCAGCACTGTCCTAAAAAGTGGAGTAACCAGGGGGAGGAGTCAGCCTTGGGGATGGGCTGTGGGGAAGGTGTGTGGGAGGCTGGGGAGGATGATGATGGGGAGGAATCTTCCCTTGAAGATTCCCTCAGCGATTCTCGAGACACAAATAACTGTGGCGACAGTGAAGTGCTGAGCTGCAGAGCCTGGAGCACTTGTTGCTACAGCTCCAAACCTTTCCCTGCCTTCAGAGCAAGCGATCAATACAGGTTTTGACACCCATCAAGCTTCCATGTGCCTACAGGCCAGAGAGGGGTGACTTGGGGCCACCTCCACCGAGAGCTCCTTCTGTCTCACTGTCTCCTCAGTTCCTGGCTTTGCAGAAATCCTCCTGCACAGGAGAGTTTGGCAGTGTCAGTGTCCTGAGACTGCTCTGCTGAGCTTATTCCCAAGCAGATACAACAGCTGGATTTTGTCTGGTTTAGGTTTGGGAAGGCATCTCTTATGCTGGATCTCGGAAGCTTGTGTGGTAACTGCCTTATAAAGGAAGGGCAGATGGCTCATGGTCAACCCAGATTTCACCTGTATCAGTCAAAAACACGGCTCAGGTCTATTAAATCTCCAAAGTGTTTGTACAACTCATGGGACACCTCCCTCACCCCACCAAACCCCTTTAGGGTGTCAAACCCAGCATATATTCAGTATCAGAAGGTGCTCACTGTGACAGGGCTGCAGCTCCATGCTCCAAGGAAATGAGGTGGGAAGTGTTTCTTCCATGGGACCTGGGGTCCCACCCATGAAGGGAGAGGAGTAACCCTCATGCCCCTGTGGGTCCCTCACCTCAGGATATTCTAAGATAATTAGGATCCCAGTGGCATCTTCCCAGCTCGGTCCAAGGGGCTTTTCTAGGCTGATCCCCCCCAGCACATCCTGTATGTTCACACAGTGCTCAACTCCTTCAAAACATGGGGTGTCCAAGCCTTGTCACTTCAGCTGGGGTCAGGGAGACTGAAAACATAAGTGTATAATCCTTCCACAAGTTAATTAAAGCACCCATCCATCCTTCAATCAAAGCATTAGCCATGGGTTTTTACAATTAATTATTTGGAACCAAATCAAACAAACAAACAGAAGGCACAGAACGAAGAGGGAAAGCAAAGCGGGGACAGGGCACTCCTGCAGCAGGGAGGCTCATCCATGTCTCCCCAAGCAAGACAGGAACCCCTTTTAGCCAGTCAAGGGTGTGCTGGAGGTGGGGACCACGGTTCGGGTTCTGGTGTTATCTCAAGCTCCTTTTGTGACCTTGGGAAAACCTCCTTGTCTCTGTTTGCTGTACTGCCAGCCCCTCATGCCACAACCCACTGCTGTGCCGTGCCCTGCACACCCTCCTTTGCCCTTGGCAGAGCCCTGGAGTGCGAACAAACCACAAATAAATGATTTACAAACCACGAGAGCTCTTTGCTGAAGCACTCGGGTGGGCAGGAGAAAGCACTCTCAGCCCTGATTTGACCCCAGCCCAAGGGCTCAGGGAACATCTGCAAGACGTCAAACAAGCTGAGAACACCCTGGAGGAGCCTTTCCACCTGCATGGATACCCAGGAAGGGCTCCTGAATATTGCAAGCAGGGCAAGCAGCTCTCCTCCCGCTCCAGTGGAGGCTGTGTCCCAGCTGAAGCTCTCTGCCCTAGTTTATCTCCTCTTTGCCTCTCTCCTTTCTCAAAGCTTCATTTCAGCACAGGTATGTGAGGGGAGAAGGGGAGGTGGGGAACAGGGAGCCATCCTTCCTTTTCTCTTCTGTTTTCCCTTGCATTTCCTTCCCTCTCATTTGCTGTCTCACCCTTGCTCTGTCTCTTATCCCCAACCTCCCACTCCTCTGTGCCCTCCCTACTCCCCATCAAGACAAGGTTTAATGTCTTTCCATCTCTTCCCGGGTAAATTGCAGCGAGTGTGCCGGCTGCTCGGGTGGAACACGCTGTTTTATATGCGCCATAAAAGGAGAGAACTCTGTAAACAATATTATTTTTAATAAAATCCCAGTCTTTGGCAGGCCAGCTGCTTTTGTGTCTGTCTTAATTTAATCAGACGATCAGCCCTCTCAAGCAGCAAGAGGGAATGAAAAGCATTAGCAAGGAATCAAGGAACTGGTGAGGAAGAGACATGATTTCCATCAAGTGCTTTCTGGCCCAGTGTGTTGCTATGTAAGCAGGACCAAGTTTTCAGGAAACAGATTCCCAAAACAACTTTGTCAAGGTGCAGGAAGGACATGAGAACCTCTGAGCGTAACACTCATTCTGCAGGGCTTGAAAAAGAGCTGAATAAAGCCAGGTTTAAAGATATTTTCAGTCACAGCAGATTCCTGACACTGTCAGGCACATGGTGGGATTCTTGGGGTGTCCTGCACAGGGCCAGAAGTTGACTCTGTGATCTTGATGAGTCCCTTCTAACTCAGCATATTCTGTGGCTCTCCCTGGGCACTGGCAGGGCCTCTGAAATACCCCACACTCCCCAAAAGGGGAATTCTGCCTGATTTGGTGTCCCTCCAATGTTTGCACCTAAGTACAGCCACCCAAAAACCAGCATCCCACAGCTCCCTGGCCATGGCCAAACCCCAACCCAGCCCCATTTGACATGTTTTGACATATCTTGACTCTTTAACATGTTTTGACTCAAAACCAAACCAATTCAATTATGGTATTAAGGAAGAAACATTAATTTCTGCAACTATATCCCTAAAAACCCAGTCAAGGCTGGATCCAGGCTGGATCCAGGGGAAGAGCCTTCTCCAAGGAGGTGTGGGGAGCAGATGATGCCGGCAGCTGGAGCAAGGGGAGAGGGAGGGCAGCCCCAAGCACCTCTCAACAGGCAGCATCATGAGCAGCAGCTGCGTTTGAAAGGTGTCACTTCCAGACAGCCCAAACCTGGCAGAAGCAGCTGATTTTGTGACACTTCTGTTCTTCAAGACCAAGCAACAGCCAGGGAGCATCTGCTGTGCACACACAGCTCCCTGCCCTGCTCCAAGCCTGAGGGAGGCTACACTGCCAGCAGGCTCAACACGTGGCTGTGATGTCCTGAGCCTAAACCATCCCAGAAGTGATCCCTGCCTCCTTCTCCTACTTCTTTGGGGGTTTTTTGGCAGTTAGACCAGCCCGGAGCAAAGAGTAGCATTCCTCAGGTTTGGGAGCGATCAAAGGTTCCTCTGCTCCGCTCAAAGCCACAAATCCTCCAAAACACTAATCCTCAAAAATCTGGAATAATAAGTGCTAATTACAGGAACAAAGTAAACAAATTAATTGATATTTACTTGTTTACCCAGTCACCAAAAAAATGTTAATGACTTAACATGTATTTTTAAGATATTAAAGCGTGCTAAGGCGCAGCCATAAATATCCCCAGCAAAGCAAATATGGTGCTCGGCACTGCAAAGGAATTAAAATTAGTATTTAATTACGAGAAACCGCTCGAAGTTCTTTTGCTACCATTAATCACTTTCAATTATGAATGTAATTATAAGTCATCTTTTCTCTTTGGGTGGTCGCTGCTGGGACCTGAAGCGGTGACCCTCCGCTCCAGAAGAGAACACCCCGCTTTGCTCACCAAATGACAAATCCTCGCTGACTTCACTGATGGGATCCATCAATTAGTGCCTTTCCCAAGCTCCTGAGTGCTGAGGGCATGCAAATAAGGAGAGTTTGAGGAGGAACACTGAGTTACTTCATCCCCTTGCTGGCAGTGATTTGTGCATTACCCACCCGTGGCAGCGCGAGAGCAGAATCGGGGCTACCGAGATGGAGAAGTTGATGTGAAAAACAGCCCGTCCTCAAATCATTAAAGGACGAGATGATAATGTTATCTCTTGCTACGAGGCAAATCAAAGCCTTGAGAGTTCCTTCCCTGCGACAGGAGATGCTGCAGTGGGCACACAGGGCTGCTCACTCCTTGCAGGCAGAAGTGGAGTGTGTTAGAGGGCACAGACTAAAACTGGTCCTCTTGGCTCTTCTCTCCCCCTGCACCTGGGTCAACATCACCTCCTGGCATTTTATAGACAGAGCGAGCTCACTGCAGAGGGAATTTTCAGCTATGGATCAGTTCTCAGGGGGATCTGCATCAGGAGTCTGCAAAACGTAATTAAGAGAAGTAAATTTATTAGCCACAAGCTCTGACTCTTTTTTTTTCGTCTTTCTTTTTTTTTTTATGAGGGAGGTGGCACTTTTCTTCTGGGTGATTTGCAAATCGAAAAAGGCTGGAAACTCCCACTCTGCTCAGTGCTCAGCTTCCATCATCAGTTCAGACTCCTTGAGTGGAGCTGGGGATGTGGAATGAAGCCCTGGTTGCAGGCAGACAGGGAAATAAATCCATGACTCAAGGCAGCTGCTGGCAGAGCATCCCCAACCTGGGACAGCCCTGATAACCCTGACACCCTCACACCATTGCTGCCTCGAATGCCCCCCAAATCCCCCCCTCTTCCACCTCACAGCCTGCTCCTGGCACTGCACAGCACCAAAGAGGACCAAAACACAGAAGACAACGTGGAAAATCAAATGGAAGTGTTCCCTTTTGGTTCCCTTGGTACTTCTGCACAGGGAATGTGATTAGACCGTCCTTATCTTGGTGGGAACAGTTGTTAGCAATAATGAAATCATCCAGTCCTTTTCTTTTTGAAATCCAGCCACATCCTTTGGCTCCAGGAAACAGGGGCAGTGACATGTGCTGTTTTCATAAAAAGCCACAAGACAACACATTTCATCGCAGTAAATTCCCTTCCCTCAAGTGAAGAGCAAAGGAGGGAGGTTTCAAGGACGAGAAAAGTTCCAGCCAAAAGAAGAGGCTGAGCTGAACTTCTGCCCATGTGACACTTCACAATCTGAAGGGGGTTGGCTGATGACAACCCCTGTTCCTTTCATATCCCTCCTTCTGTCTCAGCTCCTGCGAGGATAACAGGAATCATCCATTGAATTTCCACGCTGACATGACATCCAGTACGATGACTCTGCAGGGAAAGCCCAGCCCCTGGACAATGGACACTTCTCTCCACGTGTCAGCCAAGAGTCCAAGGAGGACTCGAGCCAAAACATCCTCGTGTTTCTCCCAAGAGCAACTCGTGACCAGCTTGGAGCTGGGAATACGGTTGTTAATGCAGCCAAACTGGAGACAGCTCTGCAGAGGAACTCAAACTGACCACTCGGCTCATGGGACCCGTGATTCTTACATGAAGAATGTAAGTGTAATTAAATCATGTCCCCTGTGTGACAGAATTGAGATTAAACTCCACGGAGAGGGTTCTCCTTGCTGTCACACAGCGTGTCCAGGTACTGCCCATCCTGGATCAAAAAAACCCCCAGGAGTAAGTCTTTGAGAGAACTTGTACCTGTGAAGCACTTTGGGTTGTTGCAGCTTTTGGTTGTTGGGGAGCCCAGGCAGTTTCTGTGGTCACAGTTTGGCCCTACATCCTCTCTGCTTCCCAAAACTGCTGTTGTTAGTGCCACAAACCTCTACTCATTCCCTAGAATTCCCTGACAGGAGGGTGGAGCCAAGGGGGGGTCAAGCTCTGCTGCAAGGGAACAAGTGACAGGACAAGGGGAAACGGCCTCAAACTGTGCCAAGGGTGGTTCAGGTTGGATATTGGGAACATTTCTTCATGGAAAGGGGCTGCCCAGGGCAGTGGTGGGGTCTCCATCCCTGGAAGTGCTCAATAAATGTGTGGATGTGGCACTCAGGGACATGGTTAGTGGTGAACACGGTGGTGATTCTGGGCTGACGTTTGGACTCGTGATCTGAAGGGTTTTTTCCAACCTTCCCAATCCCATGATTCTGTGATCCTCACCTCATCCTCCCTGGCCTCTTCCACCACATGGCTTCAGGTCCAGACCAAGACCCAAATTCCCTGCTGGCTCTTCCCCTCAGCCAAAGGTCAGCCCAGAGGATGACAGAGGAACGTGTTGCCACCGGGGTGGACAACACACACAGCGACTCAGCACCTGAATTAAACAGACCCCATCCTGTGCTGCCTCCTAATTAGCAAGTAGAATTTTGCATCCTCCAGTCCTTGGCTGAGTCCCTCCTTCCCTCTGCTCCTCGCTTGTTCTGTTCACTGAGCTAATTGCCGAGCTCCTGCACCCTGGGTGTCTGCTGCTGGTGGAGAAGATTAGTATTTTTACAGAGGGGGAAAAGAAAAAAAAAAAAAAAAAAAGATTAAAAAAAAGATTGTGTTTTTTAAAGCAGATGAAAGGAGAGCCCAAGGAGATGTGCATTTGACTCTCAAACACGCTCCTTCAAGTCTCCCTCAGCAGTACTTAAAGGCGTTTCCAAAGCAAGACTTTATGAATGCTAAATGAACCCAGTGCCTTGTTCCTCTGCCACAAGATGGGGGGGGGGAAAAACTTATCTTTTATATACAATATTTCCTTTCTGGCTGACACTGTGCATCATGCATTGCTACCACCAGCCCTGCTTCAGACACCAATGCTGACCTTCACAAAGTCACAGGGACACTGCTGGTTCCCAGGGCTGGAGCAACACGCTGCTGGGCAGGGGTCAAGGAGCCCAGATGGATCCATGAAGGGTTTCCCCTGATGCACTTGGAAAAGGAGAGGTGAGAACACCATCAGTGTGGAAATGTTGGAAATCTTGCTTTCCATCACTGTTATCTTGAATGACCCGGGCAAACTTGGGGTGTTGGTGGATGTGTCACCCTCCAGAGAGCTTTCTCAGGATGCAGCTTGGTCAAGGGGGATGATGAACCAGGGGGGAAACAGCAGCAGCTCAGCAAGCCAGAAGGACACAGGAGAAAACACCCCCCGACCATCCAGCCCTGCAAACCATCTGTGCCATCACCTCTGCCTCACCATAGGATGTTGGGGGAGTCCTCATGTGGGTGTCCAGCTCCCAAAGTCTCCCTGATTTCATAAAGGACGAGCAAAAAGCACATCAATGCATCTAAACACCTTTGGCCATCTGGGTCATCAAGGCAAGACCACTCAACGCTCTTCCAAATGGAGCTAACAGCCCAATCCAGTGCCAAGATTGATCCCACCACCCTCACTGTGAGTCCTCACTGGGGATTTCCAGCAGAAGCACCTTTCCCTACCTGTGAAATGGGAAAGAAGTGCCTTTGGCTTCACACAAAACACTCTGAGGAGAAGCTGGTCCACACTCTCAGGAAAACACCCACCCAAAGGAAGTCTTGGGATGTTTAATTAGCTCCAGTCTGTGCTGTTTGAGCTTGTTAGGTGCTATATAATTGCTAAATATTATTATTATCTCTGCAGGTACCGCAGTTTGTTAGGATAATGATAGTGATTGACATTTCCCTGGCATCTTTCATCCCAACCAGTTCCCATATCACTCTATTATAAAATACTGTTCTGCCTTGATTCTCCATATGTCTCCAAACTGTCAACAGGATCACAACCAGCTCCATGTTGCCAAAAGAAATTAAGGCTCATGGAAGTTCACAGGATATATAAGAAGCTGAGCAAGTTCAAATTTATGCTCAAGAACACAAGTTACACAGGTATAGATGGTACAGACAGAGATATATGGGCTCTACTTCCACATCAACATGGAGTAAAGCTGCAAGAAGTGGTCCTGGAAGCCACCACAGCACCCAAAACCCTCCCTAGTCCATCCCCATCCCCTTTTCCCAGCAAGCAACAGTGGGTACCACAACCCAACCACCACTATGAAAAAAATATATCCCCGGGACAGCAAAGCAGAGGGGCCACCGAGTGATTAATTGGAGACTATCAGTTTGGGATAGGTCTCTAAATTCTCATTAAGTCAGGTGCTGAGGCATCGCACATTAATCCAGAACATTTCCCCTTCGGCCCAAACAAATAAATAACTCGTGGATAATTCAGGGAGAACTGGGTGGAGCCATCTCTCCCCCTCTCTCTGGCTCCTTCCAACTACCCAGTGAATAAAACATCGCCCACAAATCTATTAGGCTAATTTTAAATCCTGACAATTTAGCAGCACTTCAGCAAGATAAGAGCCATTTATTAAAAGCCACAGTTCATTAAGCCAAATGCTGCTGGCGTATTTACTCAGAGAAACGGGGCTGGGCTCAGCTCTCACCCAGGCCAGAAGTCCCCAAAGGAGCAGGAGTGATCCTATTTCACCCAAAAAGAAAGGTCAGCATGAACCTTCACCCATCCTGAGCCCACGTGGGGCTGTGTGTGCTTCCCACAGCAGGGGCTGGGTGTTGGTGCTGCCTCCTCCCCTCTTGGATGAACACGGAGCAAAAGTCACAGGATGAGCTGCAGGTTTGTCACCCAGGGCTGTGACAAGTCTCCAGGAGCTCTGTCAGAGAAGCAGCTCACACAGCACCATGTCTTACACCCCCACACTGTGGGACCATTCCCAAAAGGATCAACACCCCAGCCCGGATCAGACAGCGCGTTGGAACCTCTCCTGTTAATGGCAAGTGCAGACTGACTTCGGAGAGGGATGATTGCTCCCAGCCACAGCCCAGGAAAGGGCTATTGAAGAGGAACTGCTGCTTGCCAAAGGTACCAGATCACACCCAGAGCTTTCACACCTCCCAGCTTCCTCCTGACATAGCTGCTGATCCCCCATGCTGTGCCAGGGCATCGACTCCCAGGGGCTGTGACGATGACAGTGGGTGCTTTGGGATGCAGGGAAAGCGCTGGAGGGTTTTTCCTGCTGCCCCTGGGAGAGGAGATGGACTCACTGCTGTGAGCAGCCCCGGCCTCTGGGAGCTGGGATTTTTGTCAACTTTCACGAGGGACGAGTTTGATGCTCCACCCAAACCAAGACACAACAACCACAACCTGTAAAATCCCGTGTGATCCCACCTTACACCACCAAAATCTGCCCTGTGAAGACGCTCCCGAGCACAGCCTGGCAGAGCAGACAAGGCTTTACCAAGCTCTGTGCCAGCGTGGATGAGCTTATTCCACTGAGGAACCACGTGCCACATGGAACTAGACGATTTTTAAGCTCCCTTCCAACCCAAACCATTCCAGGATTCTCTGATTCTATGGTTCCCAGCAGCACAGGGGTCTCTGCAGGGGAGGAGGGATGGCAAGGGGCTCGGTGGTACCCGGGGGTTGGAGCCAGGAGGGAGGGAGCTGAGGGAGGGAGCTGCGGCAGCATCGCTGCGAGGAGCCGGCAGCAGAGGGCAGTGAAGAAATCCCATCTGGCAGAGTTTGTGAGTGTAATTCATTCCAGCGGGAGATATCCAGGAGACTTTATCAAGTGCAATTGTCCCACTGCGCCTTTCACCTGCACACACTTGCAAGACAGTCTGGAGTGACTACAGAGTATCCCTTTACAGTCAGAGCTGAAAGCAGCATTATAAAGGTGAATTAACATTTAAAAAGAACGTAAAAAACCCAGAACTGTTCTAATGATGATTAATGGGAAGCTATAAGGGAGGCCGTGACCTCCTAGTGTCATTAAATGGATTGGCAGGTTTCTGAGCATTAATTATAAATAGCCACAGGAGTTTGAGTGCTTAGCAGAAGGATGATAAATCCATGACACAGGCACAGGGACAAGGAGCCAGGAGTGTGAGGGAACACGTGCCTGTGTGTGCACGCACATGGCTGGGGGTGCAAGGGAACACGGCTTTTCATGTGTGTCACACACAGGAAAGAGGTAAAAAGCCAAAAAAAGAGTGGCAATGAGTCCATGAGAAGATAACTCCTCTGTTTGGGTGGATAGAGAAATGAGTAAATGATAAATTAGGCACTGCCACTCAATCACATTTTCTAAATGTTTTATATCCCAAAAGCTATAAAAGCAATATTCCTTTCTGGCCTTATTGGAGCCATTTCTGGAAGGCAATCACATCTGTTTCCTCGGGGATTTGAGCTGAATTGTGCCTTCGGGGTTTTTTTTCCTTGCCTTTTTTTTCCCCTCCCCTTTCTATTTACTCTCTAGCCTGTTACCAAAGCAGGGTCAGAGCTTGCATACAAATAGGGAGGAGGAGTGAAAAACAAACAGCCCCAACCAGTGACTAACAGACCCAAAGTGGCTGCAAACTTCTCCTGGCAAAGGCACAGCTGCAATAATCAGGGGCCACATGGATTTTGGCAGCTCCTACGTTAATATTTCCTTTCCTTTAATGTGCACTATTCCACCATTGCAATGATATTATGGAGATCTGCATCCCAAGGCACTGCTGTGCCTTACCTTGGATGTGCTGAGCCACCCAGCCTGCCTGGGATTTGCAGCGTTGTACCAAGGGTATCGCTGTTTCAAGAGCTCTTGGAGAGATGCTCAGGGATTAAAGCCCAAATCCCTCTCTGCATCTCACAGGGCCCCAGAGGCACAGCCACACAGGGGTGTCTGCTCCCCAAAGCAGGGGGTGGGTTTTTTGCAGGAGTTCGCTGGAAATGGAGGATCAGCAAACTGTCAGAGCCCTGGGATGGAGGGTCTGAATAAACATGGGATGAATGGAGCGAGGACCTGAGGCTCGTTAATGAGCTCTCCCAGTGAACCACAACGCCTGTGGAGGGGGAAGGCTCCTCTCCTGCCAATGACAGGAACAAAAGCTCTGGGTGAGATGCCAGAGGGGCAGTCCCATTCCTGGGCACCCAGACACCCCCTCCCCCTTAGAATTCAGAAGGGAGGCTGGAGGCTCCCAGACCTGGCACAACTCTGCACCAGCAGCCACATCCCATCACCCAGCTGAGACAGCAGCCCCAGAACCCAGCCACTGAGCAATTCCACTGGGATTGGGATCCCCATTTCCTCCAGCGCTTCTCCTACCCACTGCTGGTTTCTGCCCACTCTTTGGGGAAGCAAAAGCACAAGCCAAAACCCCCTCCACAGAAATTAAAAACATTCCTGTTTAGATTTAAGTCTCATTACCTTGCTGGCCTCTCCTGCATTATTTCAACTGATTGGAAAATGGTGGCAAAGGAACAAGTTCTCCATACAATTTTCTCCCGATCCTATTAGTTGCAATACAATTACAGTGAATACATCAATTCTTCGTCCCAGCAGCTCCTGGAAAGAGCCACCTATTAAAAGCTGGCTTATTAATGGAATTGTACATCCAGGATTAATCGGGCCGCGTTGGCCATTTCCATTTCTCACTCCACAAGTGCTTTTGTTTGCTTAATAGGCTGAAGTAACTTGAGAATGACACAACTTAGAGCTTCCCCCATTTGCTGTGCATATTGCCAGCAAATTTAATATCACTTCCCTCGCCGGCATCGCTCCGGGATAAAACCCAGCAGGAGCTGCCAGGGAAACCCACCCCACAGGGTGGGCAGGGAGACAAGGGGCTTTCTGCCTGTGGCAGAGTGAGCAAGGGCAGATTCCTCATTGAGCCAAGGCTTTAAACCCAAGGGGAAATGGCAACACCAAAAAACTCCGTCGAAGGCAGCCGGATGAAAGCCAGGCCACCACTGGAATACCATCCCATGGGCACTCTGAAAACCTCCTGATGCCCCAAAAAGCATCACCCCCCAGCCAGTCTGATGTAGGGGGTCCCCTCCAGCCTTCCCTGGGAAGCCCTCAACCAATCCTAAGCTCAGTCTCCAGCAGCTGGAAGCAGGAACACTGCTTCCTGGTGCAGATATTCCTGTGGCAGCGAAGTCAATGCATGTTGAAGCATGGTAATATAGTATGACTTTCCCCTGTAATGGAATTTTTCTAGCCCACTAGGAAAAAAAAGGCTCCATTAGCCCGACTACAAAGGCTCCTACTTATTAGTATTTTAGAACAGCGGCAAAAACATTTCTTGAATCTAATTATTGCTGACAAATATGAAAATTGAAATCAAAGTTAAATTTTCAGCTACAGTGCCTCATTCGGCAGCGGCTCCCAACGATTGCATCAACACATTTATTCTGCTGAGCAGGCTCCGAGATTGGGCCCCCCCTTTCCCCTGCAGCCCACCCCTCCATCTTCAGAGACATTAACTCTGACATATTCATCTCAACAGCCAAGCCACGGAACCAACTTCATGTTTACCACTTGTACACAGCCAATGGATCGGAGCGAGGCTTCCAGGGGCTGGAGGAGCAGGGAATAGAGCTTGCTGCTCGAGGAAGAAGGGAATAGAGCTTGCTGCTTTTTGGTTTTCCCCTCATTATCTTAATTTATTGCTATTTATTTCCAACTTCGCTCTCTCCAATCCCCTCCCAACCTGCTCTCCAAATAAGGGTGATTTTAAATTCCCCGAGACAGAGGACGTGGAAGGGAGGGGAGAATGGAGGGGAGGGGGGAAATAAGGGGGAAAAAAAAAAAGCCTTGTCAACATATTTCCTTTCTCCTGCCTCCCCCCCAACATACTGTAAAAATCAATCCCCTTTGTCATTTTGCTCTGCTTGTGTGAATGTTTAATGGCTGTCGAGGGAGATAATGATTGCTGCTAGGAAATTCATTTCAGATTTGCTATTTATAAAGTACTTGGTGCTCAGGTGGGAAATTAACATAAGGAAGGGGGAAAAGGGACCGAACCAGGGAAAAAAAAAGGCAGCAGGAGAGGAGGGATGAGCTGCTGCAGGGCTGGTTGGAAGGGGTTGGAGCCTGAGGAGGATCTCCAGCTCATCCCACCTCTCCTGAGACAGAGGGAAAAGGCTTGGAAGGAGCAGGGATGGTCACACTGGGGGTACACAGGTGCTGCCAAGCACCACCAGCCCCTTCCCAGCACCCACTATGGATGCAGGACACAGAGCCAGAGTTATCCCCCAAGTGCCAGGTGGATTTTGAAGGCAGCAACGCCCCCTCCACACCACCCACCACAAAACCTGACACCAATCCCACCGCCAAAGACTGCACCCCTCACCCCTCTGCATTAACCCCAAACCTCCTCCGAGTCCCTGCTCCCCTCAAAGCCCATCAACCTGTTGCCACGTGTTGGATTTTTGAATCCCGAGGGAATTTCCATCCGCGGCGCAGCCGGATCCCGCGGAACGCACGCTGCCATTGAGTTGCTAATTCCTTGTCTCAGAAGTTGCTTTTCACTTTCTGATTTTTCAATAATAGGCTTGGTATGAATCCCTTAAGCTCCTGAAATAAGCTGAAAACCGCTTTTCCAGCCATTTACATAAACACAAGTGGATCAGAAGGAATAATCATAGTTTATATGCATTATTTGGGGGCTTTGGAGACGGTGTCTAATGTGATGTCAGGTTTTGAAGCCCAAAACATACAATAGGAAGTGCTGACGTGCAGAAAAGCAGCACAAAGAGTAAACAATAAATAATACACATTTTTTTTCATGTTGTCTTCAATGACAAGGAGGTTTTGGCTCCGTCACTATCCCGGCCTCTAATGGATCGTGGATCCTGCTCCTCGCCAGCTTTGTTCCTGAAAGGGCTTCATTAAGAGAGATGTCATTCATCCTAAATCCAAATTCACCTCGTGCCAGCCAGCCCTGCTGCTCTCCTGTGCCTTGGCCCACTATCAAAACGCCGGTGCTGGCTTTGGGAATTGACTTTGGAAAACTAAAAGTCCAACAGAGGCACCCTCTGATCTCTAAATACCATCTGTCCTGCAGAAAGGCAATAAAAGCTAAAACCACCCAAACCGACCCAGGAACTTAGTGCTGTTCACCAGATAACTCCTAGAAGTAGGGGGGGGAAAAAAGCCCAGAACACTTAAAAAGAGAGAGAATATTATGATATTAATGAAGCTTGCTTTGCTTCGAGGGCTTGTCACGCTTCCAGTGAGGCGGGTCAGGTTTGGCTTTCAAACGGGTTCTTTAAATCAAGAATTCCGTTTCTGGTAAAATGGAAACATTAGCAGAGGATCTGTTTTGAAGAAATAACAATACAAAATGGAACAAGGCTGGAGACTCCAGGCTCTTTGATACCGCTGGAATGTGGCCTTCGGAGCTCTTTCTGCTTTGTTTGAAATCACTTCCCAACTTTGTACATAAAGCTTCGGCAAGCTCCGAATCCGAACAAAAAAAAAAAAAAGGAAAAAAAGCTTCAAAAATCGATCCTTGCTTTTCCCAGAATTTACTTTCAATGGGAATTTGCGATTGTTCTTCTTCACTTCATTTTGGAATCAGAAAAACCTGAAACATTCTGCTTGGTTTCTAATATTGCACAACGTCCTGTGGCATTTCCCACTCCTCAGCAGCTGCTGTCTCCCACCGTGAGTCACGAGAGGATGAGAACCAGCCCCTTGGGCTGAGCATTTGTGGTTTTTAAAGCTCCTTCCCAACCTAAATCAGGGTTTCCCCATGCTCAGCAATATCCAGGAAAAGAACCCATCCCTGGAAATGTTCAAGGCCAGGTTGGATGGGGCTTGGAACAACCTGGGCTAGTGGAAGGTGTCCCGGGCCATGGTAGGGGTTGGAACTGATGATCTTTGCTCTCCTTTCCAATCCAAGCCATTCTGGGATCTTTTTCTGTTATTTCCCCTAAAATTCCCCCTGCCCATCCTTCCTCCCAGCCAGATCCACCATGGCTCCAACAGTGAGCACTTGGCATGAGCCACAGCTCAGCAGTTGGAGAGAGAAGCACCTCACACGAGGTGTTGAACATCCTTCCACCTTCCACCCACCTCCAGAGGGTCCTCAGTGCTGCTCCAGCATTTTTAACCTGCCATAGGTACCTGCACCCCTCTGTCCCCATCATCCCTGTGGAAAGGCAGAGGATGCTGTGCCAGCTTCTATCAGTGCTTTAAAGGAAATACTCCAACCACCAGGGATCCTGGATTCCCCACCCCGCTGCTACAAAGCTTTTTGGAGCCACAGCTCCTTTTTCAGCTGCCCCTGATTAGTAAGCGAAGCATGTGGGAGCTGGAGGAAGGGAAAACGGGGAGTGGGGGCGAGGATGCCAAGAACTGAACACTGTCTTTAGTGGGAACAGTCACCAGGACAAGGGGGCCAAGGGGTCAATTAATTTACAACAGCTTTCAGCATTACACATATTAACTGTTGAGCGCATCAAAAATCCAGGATATCCTTCCCGGCGGCAGAGAGCAGAGCCCAGCAAAGGCAGCACCTCTGATTTATTATTAACCAAAAGCAAGGTGCTGCTTCAGGAAGGAGCAGGGAGGGAGGTGGCCATGGCTCCAAATGTTCCAGGAGCACAAGAGGTGGGATGCCTGGAGGATGCACTCACACCCTCAGCAGGGCTGGAAGGGTTGGAGTGCCCAGGGGGATGCAGTGACAAAGAGATCATTCCTTGTAATCCTGACTTTTCATAGAATTCCTGAATGACTTGGGGAATTAAAGCTCATCCAGTGCCACCCCCTGCCATGGGCAGGGACACTTCCACTATCCCAGGTTGCTCCAAGCTCTGTCTGGAGCAAACAACTGACCTTGAGCACTTCCAGGGATGGAGCAGCCACAGCTTCTCTGGGCAACCTGTGGCAGGGCCTCACCACCCTCACAGCCAAGAATTCCTTCCCCATATCCCATTTAACCCTGCCTTGTGTCCATGGGAAGCCATTCCCCCTTGTCCTGTCCCTCCAGGCCCTTGTCCAAGTCCCTCTCCAGCTCTCTTGGAGCCCCTTTAGGCACTGGAAGGCTCTAAGGTCTCCCAGAGCCTTGTCTTCTCCAGGATGACCAACCCCAGCTCTCTCAGCCTGTTTTTTTGCCTACAAAAAACTACTAAAGGCATGAAAACCCCATGTGCTGAGTGCAGGATGCGGGCTGGCCAAGGGACACAGCACTAGGGCTTGGACTTCCACTACAGAATCCCAAAATCTGGCACTTTGCTCATTTTGGCCCCTGTTGGAAACCCAGAGCTCAACTCCAAGTCCAAGCTGCAGCTCCAAGCCTTTGCTTGGACATCTGAGATGGATCAGGTTCGGGTGCCACTGAGTCTAACGGGAGATTTGCCACTGTCCATCAAAGGAGAATGACCAGTAATGCTTAAAAAATCATTTTTCCCCTCTTTAAAGCTCTCATCTGAAAGGTGACCCTTAACCGGAGAACAAGCAAGGAAAATCTTGCCCTTTCTTGCCACTACTGAAGATTGGGAAGCAAAAACAAACACAAATGAGGGATTTTTTCCTGATCTCCATGGCCAAATAGTCACTCCCCACATGGTGTTTCTCAAGCTGTGAGAAAGCTGGAGTCCAGCTCCCCTGTCTGACTGGAGCTGGCTGGGAAGCAGAGCTCTCCCCATCCACCTCCATCCCGCTTCATCACAGAAAACAGCAAGCCCTGCTCGCCAACCTGACCCAGATCTGTCAACTGATCAATCTTTTCCCCATAGGGAAAAAATAAAATGGGGGGGGAGGGAAGGGGGAAATCACAATATAGGTATTTTTAAGTGAAAACTGCAAGAAAAGCACACAGAGCAGACACTGGCAATCCTGTGGAACTTCCAGTATTGCACTTGTCTCCGTCAGAGGAAGGCAGAAAAACCATGAGCCAGGGTTATTTATTATGCTGGTCAAAATGTCTACCTGGAAAAGAAAAAGTAGCTTTGGCTAAGCACAAGGATGTCCCAAAACCAGGTGCAACCTCCAGAGCATCCAGCACCAAAGCCTTGTGCAGAGGGATGGTCCCTGTGGCGCTTCACAAGTTTGGGTTTACCAGAGGAGGTTTTTTCCAAGCTCACAGCTCCCACCTGCTCATCAAAATGATATTTACTTCCTCTTGACCAGTCAGTGAGGCCCATCCCAAACATGGGAATGGCAGAGCAGTCCCACACCACCTTGGACTTCCACTATAGAACCCCAAAATCTGGCACTTTGCTCCTTTTGGACCCTGTTTGAAGCCAAGAGCTCAACTCTAAGTCCAAGTTGCAGCTCCAAACCTTTGGAGCAAGACCTGAGATGATGCTCTTTTGCCTCCTTGTGTTCCCAGTGTAAAGAACCACAGGCACCTTGTTCCCACCTGGATTTTGTGGGCAGCAAACAACGTCCTGAGGTGTGTCAGCATTTATGGGACCTCCCACACCTCCAGTACACAACTGGAGCTCTGAAATCTGTTGCAGCTACAACACAAACCGACTCCAGCTTGTGTTCCCCACAACTCGAAGGTTACTTGCTACACACAACAACTTTTTGGATGGAGATCTCTCCATACCCACAGTGTAGAGCCACTAAAACAACTTTACTTCTTGTCATATCCTGCCACTTCACTGCTGCATAACCAGCTCAGTGCAGGGATGCTCCCACGGAAACTCCCATGGAAAACCCCTCCTGCAATTCCACCACCCAGCCCAAAATCCCAAACATTTTGGGTGCCACCCCAGTGCTTTGCACAACGCAACCCATTTTCCAGTGGCAAAGGTCTCCTCAGGTTCCTGTTTCCTTCACTGAGTCTTAAAAATTAGCCAGTTAATCCCACGTGCTGCCCTGATTTCCACAAGTGCTGGTACCTGCTTACGGCTCCGCCTGGAATTAACGGGAATGATGGATGTTCAGCCACACTCCAAATCCGTCCATGCAGCAACTGGAGTGCATTCCCCCTCTTTTATGTACTGCAATAACTGGGTTATCTAATCATGGAGGTATTGATTATTACTGTTATTACCTATTAAATAGCTATTTTTTGCTGTTGGGGCGAATATCAGATTTTATTGACCTGCACCTGTAACTATTAACCACATCTAATATTTTTCCCGAGGAACAATAAATCCAGGGATTCACAAAAAGACGTCGATACACCTAATTTTTCTTATACACATTCATCAGTGCAATTACCTTCTGCAAGAACTGCCAGAAGGTTTCCCCTCCCACCTCCACCGAGGGAAAGTCCTTCTGGGATGCGTAGCCCCAGTGATCCCAAATCCTGCACTTCCTGAGGGGAAATACCCAGCCTCTCCTCCCTGTGGATGTGTCTCTGGGCCAGATCCAGCCTTTCCATCACACACCAGCACAGCCTGTGTCTCAGTTTGGGAATTATCTGCATCCCAGCCACATCGACCGAGCGAATAATTCTTTCGGATGAGGAACGTTCCGTGTAGGATGTTGACACATGCTATTATTTTACATACCTATTTCAGCTTCTATGCTTATTCCAATAAGGTCTTTATGCTAATTTGTGAATCAAATTCCCATAATTCTTGGCTTACTGATGCTAAAGGCCCAGCTAAATCTTCTATGACCTTTTAGCCTGGTTAATCCTTTTCCGCGCGGCTGAGGGAAGAGTTCCCTTGTCTCTGCCACTCCTGAGGGTTGGGCTGGATGTCTCGCCTCTCCCTCAAGGAATCCAGGTGGGCTGTGGGTCAGGGACACCAGGCACATGCAGGACCACCCCTCTTCTTTGAAAAAGGGAAAGAAGGAAGAGAAAATGCTGCTGCTGGGTCCCTATTTAGGGATATCCAGGATTCTCATTGCTGCTATTTAAAACTCACCCAGAAGACACAGAGCAAACACAATGGGAGCTGTGTTGCCAAACAGCCACTCACTTCCCAAGGCCCAGGGCTATCCCAGCCCTTGCAGCCTCCACCCTTCCCATCTCCTTTTCTCAGCTTATGGCTGGATCTGTGTCTTTTCCATGAGTTGATGTAATAGACACTTCCACCTCATTCCCAAAGGGATGGAGAATCCAAACAAGCTCCCTGGCCTTGCTCTCCAGCATCAACACCCAAAGCTCCCTTGATGTCCAACCACTCTGGACATTCCAGGGCTCAGAGGGCTCCTTCCTGACGGATACACCACTCAACAGCTCCCATTTTAGGGCCACAATTCCACAAATCCGACAGCGAGCCCGCAGAACTTGGAGGACCTACAGATGTTTGCACAAATGCAGGTGGTCAAACACTTCTGAATTATCCCACTTCACGCTCTACTCTCCTTTCAAGAACACTCACAAACCACTTTTCTTCTTGTTTGTTTGGCTGTAAATAGGGAAATGACCTGGAGGATGGATGGGCTGCTGCAGAGGGCAGCACATGTCTCTGGAGCTATTTGGAGGAGATCTGTGCAAAGCACAGTTTTCCTGCAGGACAATAATTTTCACATTTTCCAACACAAACCAGCTCCACTTCTGGACATCAAACGAAGGAGAAAACTTAAAAATTCAAAAAAAATACTGTGAATATCAAAAGAACTAATGAAGCAGCAGCACATTATTGCTGATTTTTTTTATATTTCCTTCAAGGTGAATGACCCCAAATTTCTCAACACTCCCTTAAAAGGTTTGCTCTATAATTCAAAATTATTTTTGCTAGGTGGTTGGGGTTTTTTTTTTAGCTTTTAATGACTCTTGAATACAACTATGCAAGAAGGGACTCCTTCCCTCCACCAACACAGTATCTTCCCAGCCCAAAAAAGGCCCAAATGTTTTGCTGTCAAAGGCTGCCCTGTGCAATATTTCACCCAGCACCCCATGTCTCTGCCCTTGGTCCCCCCCAGACCATGGAACAATGTGGATCCCTGTTTCTCCTCACCCCAGCAGTGACTCAGGGACTTCTGGCACTCACATCAGACTCCTGCAAGGAAGGGAATTGGGGGGTTTTAGGCTTGGGGAGGCAGCACATTCCTCCCCACAGCTCTGCTGCCCAGGAGAATTAAAAAAAACAAACCACTAAAGAAAGAAATAAAAAGCCAACTGCTTTCTGATCCATCAGCTTTCAAGGGAGAAGGGAGAGGAAGCAGGAGAGATGACCAGAGGTAGGGAATAAGACTGCAAGGAAGCCAAGTCAGGAGCCCCAAAGCAAGCATTAAAAAATAATAAAATAATGAAATAATAAAATAAACAAAGCACAAATTCTGGGCAGGAGGAGTGAGGAGGAGAAAGGGGCAGCTTCATCCCCCTCCTGGGGAGCCCCAACCCCTCACCAGCCCACCCCGCAGAGGTGGGCAGCCAAGGGGGCCAGGGATCCCATCCCCAGGGATGCCCCTGGGATACAGGGATGCCGGCATGCAGAGCAGGAAGCAGCAACCCTGGGAGAAGGAGCGGAGGGAGGGCAGGAGGAAGGCGAAGGGGAGCGATGCCGCGGTGTGTGCCGTGCATGCTAAACAGCCCGCGCCGGTCGATCCCGCACGGGCGGCTCTCTGGAGTGGGCCCAGTCTGCCCGGGAGAGAGAAGTTTGTGGTGGGAGATCTCCGGTCGCTGTCCCTGCTCACACAGCAGCCCCCAGCCCCACGCAGCCCACCCGGGTGCTGCTGCAGACACCTCAGCTGATGGGATCAGGCAGCGCTGATCTGGGCACGGCGGTGCCCAAACCCTATTCCCAGCCCTCGGAGCAGCGCAAAGGGAGCTGGATCCGGCTGTGGAGAGGGATCGACCCCCCCGGGGTGCATCCGTCCTCAGAGGAACCTACATCCTCCCCCACCGAGGAGTGTCTGCATCCCCCTCGGGGGTGCAGTATTCCCTCGAGGAATACCTGCATCCCCCCGGGGGTGTATCCATGCTCCAAGGAGTACCTGCATCCCCCCCCCCGGGGGTGCATCCATATCCCTGTGGAATGCTTGCATCCCTCCCGGGGTGCATCCATCTCCCCGAGGAATGCTTGCATCGCCCCCGGGGGTGCATCCATGCTCCAAGAAGTGCCTGTATCCCACCCGGGGGTGCATCCATCCCCCCGAGGAGCGCATCCATCCCCCCGAGGAGCGCATCCATCCCCCCGAGGAGCGCTTGCATCCCGCACCGGAGCCCCGGGTACGAGCCGCCCGCCTCGCACGGCGCAGCATCCCCCCGCGGTGCAGCCCCCCGATGCATCCCCCCGGCGCATCCCGAGCTCCGGCGGCGGCCCGGGGCAGGATGCGGCTCCATCCTCTCCTCCCACGGAGGAAACCCCGCTCTCACAGCCCCTCCAGATGGCTGCGAGGAGCCTAACGCGAGCTGACAGGCTCGGCGCTCCCGGCCAGATGGGGCTGGCTCCTGCCGCCGCTTCCCCCCGCGCCTTTTCCCATCGCTTTTTGCTCTTTTTTTTTTCCCCTCGCACAGCACCCCCTCCCCTCCAAGCACCATCCCCCGGCTGGGGGGGGCAGCCATGCTCATCCGGGACAGGCTGGATAAGGACTTCCCAACTCCCAGCCCGGCGGGAGCGGGGCTGCACCGAGTTTTTCGGACGACCTTGCTGGAAAAGCAAAGGCGGGGGGACGCACCGAGGAACCCCGAACCCCCCTGACCCTCAGCCTGTTGGATGCATTGATCCTGCAGGAATTATGCTGGGATGGCAGAGTCATTCTGCACCCTCAAAAATAATCAGGACGTCACGGGAGAAGTGTCCACCCCGCCAACCTCCCCCCCACCCCCGAGCCCGGTGCACCGGGAATTCCTCCGCCGTACCCGCATCCTCACCCCCCGCAACTTCACAGCGGGCTGGAGACCCTCTCCCAGCTCCGTTCCCGCTCTGGGGGATCCTCGTCCCCGCTCTGGGGGGGTTCTCCCCTCCTCGGCCCCCCAGAGGGTGCTGCCGTGGGATCGCGCATCCTCCGCCCGCCCGGGCTGCATCCCCCGCGGCATTCCCTACCTTGGGAGAGCAGGAGCGCGGCCATCCCGGCGAAGATCACCCAAGAGACGGGGTGGTGCATTTTGGCCTGGGCCATGTCTTCCTCCTCCTCCTTCCCCACTCACTGCCGGGCGGGGAGAGGTTTAAAATCCAGCGTTTCCCGGAGCAAAGCGCAGGAAGGTGGAGG
>VYXB01005603.1:50975-169877 GCA_013397135.1 Pachyramphus minor
ATTGAAAGCTCAAGACATCCCCCAGCGCACATTTCCATACAAAGGCATTCCAGCCCCGCGGTGCCCTGACGTGCAGGGGACACACGGATGCCCACAGACGTGTGCCCACAGATGCCCAGCTTTGCTCCTTTAATTCCACCTCCTCCGGGTGAGAAAGATAAGCCCAAACCGAGCAGCTGCACGAAGGGAGGGAGCCTATAAGTTATTCATAAGTTCAGGCTCAAGCCCTTCTCTTGCTTTCACTCCATGACACCTTCAAAACATATTATTCATCTATTTTTTTAACTCCTCTGGGAAGAGAGATGGTAATTGTAGTAAATATATCACTGCCAAGTCATCCGAGCAGCCCCGGAGGCTGCACGGCTCTAGGGGTAGGATCTGAGGCAGCAGATTTGGGATGCCTGGGATCCACCCGGGGGGGGAGCAAAGCGCTGGGGGAAAACCCCCATCCAGCCCATCCCCAGGACGATTATCGTCCCCAATGCTACCACTCCCATCACTTCCATCATCCCAGCATTTGGGATAAAAGGCCCACAACCCCCACCAAGCACCTGCAAACAGCTCCAAATGGCAAGTTGTGCATAAGACTATCCCATAACCATGAGGCCAGCAGAGCTCAGACTGGGACACTGGTTCCCTTGGGATGCTGCACCCTATTTTCATCCCATTCTGGTGGCATTTAGACCATTTTTGGGCTCAGTTTCTGGCTCACAATAATAAAAAAAAAAGCCACTCTCACCAGCATCCCTGCCTGCAGAGAGCCTTTGGAAACAAGAGCCACAGCTCAGAGGTTTTGTTTGCCCTCTCAAGGCTGTTCCAGACAGAATAATGCTCCTGCCAACTGAAGCAGCTCTCCTTGAGCTCGAGAGGTTAGTTTTTCTGAATGCAGCGACACGGATCCTCATCTCGGCCCCACAGCACAGAGGATTTGTTGTATTCCAGTGCAAAAATAACCCTGAAAGCATCATCTATGGGCACCCCAGGGAGGGCAGGGCTCTGGCATCGGCGCAAGGCGCCTGGGAGGAGAGAGAGAGACGGGGGCATGGATTTTATTTGTCCTCGATTCCCAGGGAGGTCATTTACTGCAGTGCCCCTGGCACTTCCCCAGCCCTTTCGAGCACATTTGATTCTTGTGAGTTTTCTTAATCTCATCTCCTTCATTGGTTATTGCTCTTTCAGTGCTGAACTCAGCAAGATCGCTTGTGTTTAGAGAAAGATTAGCGCTGAGTACATTAAACACGGTAATGCCATGTACTGTAGGGCACTGGGTCACCACCCTGGCTCCAAACACCTTCCCAAACCTCATGCCTTTGGCTGAGCTTGCTTTTAGCTTCCTCTGCAATGCTTCTTGCACTCCAGCACCCTGCAAGGAACCCTTTGGAGGCAACAACCACAGCAGCTCCAGTGCCGAGCACACCTTGTTTCCCGATAAAATTGAACCTGGAGTTGGACTTGATGGGACCATCCTATCCAGCTCGAGATATTCCATGACTCTGTTCCGTGATGGCAAATTCAGCAGGACAACATGATTTTCACAGCAGAAGGAGCAGAAAGAAATGGTGGATGGAGAAGAGTCTGGATCAGCCAGGCACAAGACAGCATCTGACAAGAGCCGTCCAGGCCTGGGATACACCTTCAAAGGTGTATTTAGCTTAATAATAATAATAATAATAATAATATAGCAGGTTGAGAGAGGATACAACTGCTGTTTATAAGTAAATAAGGAATTACATCAGGAAAAGAAAATAATTATGCTAACAACCCAGTTGGAATGGGATGACCTGAAATTATTCAGGATGGAAATGAGAAGTTTCACCCCCTANCGCTAACAACCCGAGAACTAGTTGGAATGGGCTGACCTGAAATTATTCAGGATGGAAATGAGAAGTTTCACCCCCTAAAGGAAATCTTCATAAAAACATCAGGTCTTGCCCCCAGTTAGTCTAAAATATCATAGAAGGGAGGGAGCCAGGGGGAACTTACTGGATTGTTTGGGCTGATTCCTGAACTTCTCAAAGCTGCAAGCTCAGGGGGAGCAGTGACCCGCAGCCCTGCAGCAAGCGGATGCCCACAGTGTCTGCAATCCTTGTCCTCACCCAGTGCACATCTGTATCATCTAGGGACATTTTATTCTCTAGGAAACTTCATTCTCTAGGTAAAATTTCTCAAGAGATTTTATTTTCTCTAGGTGAATTTCCCAATTTCAAGCAACACCGAAGCAAACCAAGGTGGTGAGAGCCTCTGGAGAGGTGCTCAGTGGCCATGCTCTGCTTGGTCCCACTATTTCCTTAATTTATTCCTTTCCCCAAACAAACCAGTTTCCTCCTTATTCCAAAGATATTGCAGGGATGTTTTCCAGCCCCCACCCTCCGAAGCATTTGCTGCCTCAGTCCCCATCCCACATTTATCTCGGCTCACCTCCTCCTCTCCCTGCTTTCCAGTTGATTGGATGTGTGTTTACCTACGGATTACAAGGAGGCAACAAGTCCACACGGGTTGAGGCACCGTTGCATGGGCAAAGACTCTGCAAACAGATGGCTCCAGGAGATAGAGGACATTTCCTGCCTTGTGTGTGCTGCTGGGCTTGAGGGTGACACAGCCCTGCCACATCCCGACCTTCCTCTGCTCCTCAACCTCCCAACCACCCTCTGCAGGACTTTGAGAGTGAAGACAAAGACTCAGCCACCTCCCTGGGTCTGTCCAGGGAGATGCTGACCTCAGATTTTCGTATTTCTAACCATCACTTCAAAACTGAGAAGGGGCTGTTAAATTTTGAGGAGGGAAACACTTGCACAGCTCTTTTCCAGCCCCTCCGAAGCTCAAGGTCACAGCAGCCCCCCACCCCAGTATGGCTTGTGGCCATGGAGAAGGCTGCAGCCACCTGGATGTCCCAGGTGATCTCAGCTAGAGATACCTCACCAGGAGCTGGGAATGCACAGAAAGCCACCAGGTGCTGTTTATTGAGGAATATTCTCAATTCTGGAAGGTGCTGGAGTGCTCAAACCAACCCAGTGTTGCTCCCAGTGTGACTCCTCCAAATCCAGACCAGCCTCTCATCACCAGTCAACCCTTGGCAGGTCTCAAACACCACATCCTTTGTACTCCAGATGAGGGGAAAAATAAACATGCATGTTATAAACACTTCCTGTGATGGAAGTGCCATTTTAGACCCTGGAGTCTCTCTAGGGATTTTTTTCCCATCTAATTCACATCTCCCACTCTCCATCTGCTGAAGGAGAAACCCAGGTAAGGCAGAGCTGGAAGGAACGAGATTCATTTCCCCCAAATAACCCACATTTGCAATTTTAGCTTCTCCTGCTCATCCTGCCACCCCCAACTAATTGCATTCCCTCCATCCTCTCTTCCTTCTCCCCCATCCCAATCTTTAAAGGCTCCTGGTGTTATACAGCACAAAGCACGTTCAAGATTAGTTCTGCAACCTGCCTGGCCGAGTCAGAAAATTGAACGTGGTAGAAAAAGAAGGGAAAAGGGAAAAAAAAAATAAAAAAGAGGGGGAAAAAATAGGGAGAAAAAGGAGCCAGCTCTTGTCAGGAGCATGGTATTACAAGGAAGTAATTTTTCTCTCCCCATTTCAGTTGGACGTTGCTGTTTGTGTCCGCTGCATCCTTTCTTCTCCGCTGTGCAGCTGGAGCATTGGAAAATTGGAGAGGGGAGGCACAGTGGGGGGAAGGCAATAGCAATTGAAATTGGATCCTATTGAATTTTCAATAGGACACCAAAATATATCCATATTTCAGCCTGTGAGTGCACGGATGTATAAGTCAACGGAGGAGTCTGTGAATAGTCGCTTTCGAGTAATTACAGTGGGGGGAAATCATCGGAATAATGAGCAGTTGCTCCCAGAATACTCAGGGAAATGAAATGCTGACTGCTGTTTATTAAACAGGGCTTTATTTCCAGTTTAGGGATGGAATTAGGTGGTGAACACACAGCATTACTGAATTACTGGAAAAATCTGGGATCTCAAATGCTCAGGATGCCTTGCTCATTCCCTCCATTCTGTCCCTCTCTCTGCCTTTCCCTGTGGTTTCCTTCCTCCTTCCCTTCCTTTCAGCCTCTGGAAGGGGCTGTCAGGCAGCTCTGATGCCACAGGAGGAAGAAAGAAGGTCCCTGCCCTCAGATCTCACCCCGGGCTCTGTGGGATGCTGGCCCAGAGCAGCCAGTGGGAATTAGAGACAGTGGTGTGGGATGGCTCTGGGAGAGCCAGAAACCAGAGGGTCACCCTTAAACAGCTGAAATTTTCAAAAGCTTTGTAGTTTTGTTGTTTTTCTTTCCCCCTTGGAATGATGATGCACATCCCACCCACACCCCCATGCCTCCAAAACCACCTGGAACTGGATTCTGTGCTCTTCCAGCTACTTTTTGAAGCAGATTTTTCCAGCCTGGTTAACTTACTTTTTCATTGACAAGACCACCTAAAAGGGCTCTGCAGCACAGCAGAGACCCAGAGCAAAACCACCAGGCTGGAAAAATCCGCTTGAAAAAGTAGCAGGAAAAGCACACAACCCATGGAGGAAAGCCAGGTGGATTCTGAGAACTTGTATCTATGGAGAAATATTAATTTCTAAGCCTAACAGATGTTTAGTGCCACAGTTCTCAGCTTTGTGAAGTAGAAAATAAAGACTAAAAAGCCATGGAAGCCTCAGAAACACAGAATCCACAGGCTGCTTGGGGTTGTTCCTGCTGTCCCCACATCCAAGAGGGGATTTGAATGAGGATGCGTTTGGATCCCAATGGAGTGCAAAGAGCACAGGAACAGGGGCAGGAGGCCACTGGAGGAGGAACATGGGGAGCATTAAGTCCACATCATTCACTCCCTCCCACCAACTCTTCCCCAGCTGCTCCTGCATCCTCCAAACATCCTGGAACACGGGTTGACTGAGGAAGGAGAGATGAAGTTTTAAGGAGGTGGAAGTGCCTGTGTGTATATGCACATGATTTAGACCTCTCAAAAGATTCCACACTGCATTTCACATAATTCACATTTCTAAGTCTCTCCCCTTGCAATGCAGGAGGTGAGAATAAATGAGACAGGTCAAAAGCTTCATAAGCTTTGAAACATCTCCAGGTTTTCAAAATCACGCTGAAAATCCTCCAGCTCTGGTCAGAGCAGGGTTACCTAATGCCAGGCAGATGAAACCACACTCCCAAAAACTCACTGTGCAGGCACTTGGCACCTCACAGACACAGGATAAACCGCCCTCAGTGCTTTGAAAAGTGATTTATGCCCTTCAGGTACACATCATCTTACAGTGAGAAAACCCAAAACCTTGAGAAAACCAAAAGCAAAACTAAGGTACCTCAGAGATGTCTTCTCCCTGAGAGGATGCAGCATCCAGCGTGGCCAGGAGAGCTGGTGTGCCTTCAAACCAGCCTGGTCCTGCCTGCAATGACAACAGGATGCTCATTCTACACGAGGGGAAGAGAATTTTACTGTTTCTTGCTATTTGAGTCACTGGGGGCACAAATAAAACTGTTCTTGACAATTTTTTGTGAGCATAACAAAGTAAGCCAAGGATCTGCACAGAACATTCCCTGTTGCACAGAATCTGGAGCTGGAAGGTGCTGGTTTGGGGGTTGTTTTTTGGGGGGGTAACACTGTCCTAAAGCACTGAGCATCCTCCAGGATCTCTGCACAAGGATGCAGGAGAAATGCTTGATAGATGAACAGAGCAGAGAATTCTGGTTGTGCCCCAGTGAAAACAGGGGCCCCAAACAATCAGAGCCATTGGGAAAAAATACAGACTCACTATTAAATGTGGAGATAATACCCCAGATTATTGACAGCTCTGCCACATCCCTTCATCCTGACTTAAAATATCTATTCACACTCTGCAATTCACTGGCCTCTATTTCTCTGCACCACCTCTGCTCTGCAGTAAAGCCAACTTCCAGCATTGGGAGAAAAAATAAAAACACCCAAAAAACCAACACTGAAGCCAAGATCCAACACAATAAAAATAAATTAAACCCCCTAGAGGACACTGAGGAGAGTTGTGGCTCGTTTTACTGTGTTTTCTAAGGTGCTGTTTAAGCACAGACAGGGGAAGGTGCATAAATACATCAGCTCAGCCCTCTGGCCTGCAGGAGCATTGGCAGAGCACAGAGAGTGCTGGGAGCTGGGATAATTATCCCTATGTCTCCCTAGAGCTGGCACAGCACCAGCCCAGCCTGGGATCTGCTCTGGGACAGCTCAGAGAACATTGGAACATTCTGGGTTTGAAGGAATTCACAAGGATCATGGACTCCAACCCTTAGGTGAATGATCCATACAGGGATCAAACCCACACAACAGGATTTCAGCCCTGGCCTGCTCAATGCTGGGGTGGGAGGGATGAGAAATTCCTGGGCGAGATGATGCTGAATTCCCTTCCCAAATCATCCTCTGGTTTGCAAGAAGGGTCAAAATTGAGTTATCACAGCCCCCATGGATCTGAGATGTGGGGTTTCATCCCAGTCCAACCCCCTACCATGGGCAGGGACACCTTCCCCTAGCCCAGGTTGCTCCACGCCCCATCCAACCTGGCCTTGGACACTTCCAGGGATGGGCATCCACAACCTCCCTGGGCACCTCTCTTGGTGCCTCACTACACTCACAGGGGAGAATTCCTTCCAAAAATCCCATTTAATCCTGTCCCCTGTCAGTTTGAAGCCACCCCCCCTTGTCCTGTCTCCCCACCTGGATGTTCCTGGGCAATCAGCCCACTCACAACAGGCAGAGTTTTGGCCCAGGCACCCTCCTGTCCTCCAGATCAGCCTGCTGGAGAGGGACAAAATGCTCTGGGGACATCCCTGGGACTTGGAAATTCAGGGCACACACCCTGATGGAGCCTCAGGGGGAGGATAACCCAGGGCTGCCCTGCTGTGCCCACGAGCTCAGCCTCCCCCTGCCCTGGTTCCCTGTAATGTGATAACACTCAGCATAATAAATATTGGTAAAAGCCAAAGTCCCTCTGGAGACTCCGGATCCCGGGCGCAGGTGTTCGGGCTGTGGTAATTGGGTGAGTCATTCATTAAAGGAAATGCAATTTAAAATCTATTACATTCTTTAAAACACAAAGCTTTTGATTTGTCCCACCCATTGCTGGCCCAAGCCCAGGGTTCTCCTGGGCTGTTGCTGCAGTGGAGCAGCACGACACAGGCCTTCCCCTCTCCCATTCCCTGAATCCTGCTGGCTTGTAAAAAGTCTTCCCTTGGTTTTTGCAAAGCCCTTTTAATATTTTTTTTCCTAATATTCATATTAAAAAAAAAGAACTAAAAAGGGAGAGTTGGAGAAACCTGAAAGGAAAAAGGGGATACATCACTCCTACCTGTAAGGATGAATTGGATGATAAAACACAGCTCAGCTGAAGGACACAGAGAAACTCTTTAGTCCTGGGAGGAGAGAAAAGGGAGGACCAGTTTGATCAAAGAAAATGCCAAGTGATTTCTCCCAGCAGGAAAAGACACTGCAATAACCAACAGCCCACAAGTTAAAGACAGACAAATTAAATACAGCACAAATGTTTAGCAGCAAAGGTGATTAACCTTTAAAATCCACTACCAATGGCAGTCCTGGACTCAGCATCTCCCGAGATCCTTAAATCAACCCTGAACACCTTTTTGGAAGATTTATGTTTGCCAAACACTAAATCCCAGGCTCAGGAAAGAGGTATCTAATGACTTTCCAGGGCCTGTTTATGTGATCTAAAAGCCCCTTCTGGCCCTAAATTCATTGTGCTGCTGCAGCTGATCCACAATTGATCTTGGGAGGCAAAATCCTGCATGGCCAACCCTGAAACCAAGATGCAAAGTTGGTTGTTGAAGTTATCACCATCTCCTGAAATTCAAGTTAAACCAAACAGGACAAAAGAGTCAATCAAATCTTCTCCCTCTTTGCTGGCTCCTCCTGCCCAGCTGCAGTTGACTTTTGGAGAGAATAAAACTCAGTATGGTGTCTGCAGAGATTATTCGTGGGAATAATTGGGCATATGTTGAATGTGTGAATATAAATATTGAGAATAATATTATTATTAACAATAATAAAATTATGATGATTATGGTGATGATAATAATGATGAAAATTGTTATTATAACAACAGCAGCAGCAGCAGCAACAACAACAACAACAACAACAATAATAATAATAATAATAATAATAATAATAATATAATCTTCCAGGTCCAATTTTGCAAATCCAGACAAGAAATAAGTCGACCCAAGAAGCTGCCCTGGCTTTGCAAACACCCAAATACTGCTGACAATGGGTGGTTCTGTGCCATTGGTGTGGACAGGTACCAGGACAGGTTGTGCTGCTCCTTGGGCAGAACAAGCAATGACAGAAAAACCACTTTAGAGCAGTGTAATTGCCACAGCAGTGGTAGTTTTGTGTACACAGACCTACTGGCAGAGGGATAAATCACACTTCCAGCCAATATTATAGCAGCAAACATTCCGAGTGCCAGGGTCTGCTGTGGCTCCTTCTCTCCGCCTTTCCTCTCCAAGACGATGCCCTTGATTTGCTCTTGCCCTGAGCTCTCCCACTCAGCCATTCCCAGCAGTCACTGGAGCTCTCTGGAGCTCACCTCGTGGTTACTGTGCCTTGCCCCATCCAAAAATCACCCCAGGCTCCTGCACAGCTCAAAAACGAGACTGTGGAGGGGAGGACGGTGCCCAGGACGTGTCCACAGTCACAGCACTGGGGGAGGTGAGTTTCAAACCCCCAAATTCAGCAAAACCCCACAGGAAGAGTCTGTGGGTCTCACCTGCACATTAAACTGACACTCAGAGAGCCCAGCCCAGCCTCACCCTCCTGCTCAGGTCTCCCTTCACTGCTGATTTAAATCAACCACTTCCAGCACAGACCTGGCTGCAGTGCCCATTCTCCCCTTCTGCTTCAAGATCACAGAATCTCAGCCTGGTTTGGGTCAGAAGGGACATTAAAGCTCATCTCATCCCACCCTCTGCCATGGGCAGGGACACCTTCCAGTAGCCCAGGTTGGTCCAACCTGGCCTTGGACACTTCCAGGGATGGGGCAGCCACAGCTGCTCTGGGCAACCTGTGCCAGGGCCTCCCCACCCTCACAGGGCAGAATTTCTTCCCAATATCCCATCTACCCCTGCCCTCTGGCACTGGGAAGCCATTCCCCCTTGTCCTGGCATTACATGCTCCTGTAAAAAGCCACCTTTTGTTTGTTCTGGGATAATTTACTCTTCCAGCAAAGGATTTCCCTGCACCACCAGTATTCCTGGTTCAACCCATGTCTTTTCCCAAGCTGGGCTTCCCCAAGGAAATGCCACCTCTCTCAGCCCCTCCCAGTGCTGACCCAGACATGGATGGGAATGTGCTCAAGGCAGGCAGTGAGTGGAAATGTGGATGTTTTAGGTACAAGGTCTAGTGGAGGACCTGGCAGTGCTGGATTAATCGTTGGACTCGATGATCTTAGAGGTTTTTCCAACCTTAATTATTGATGATTTTAGGATTTAGCTTTGCCTGGCTGCCTATGCAGCACAAACTGTGAACAAGCAATAACCTGGAATTCAGTGGCTCCATCACCACATGTATCAGGGCCGAAACCTCAACAGCAGCATCTTCCCTCTCCATCAGTCCCATCAGTCCCAGCTGGGGAGTGCTTTTCCCTGCCTCAAGCACACTTCTGCTTCCATTCACACTCTCACATTGCCACAGCACATCGAAAAGGATCCCTCCACTCCAATTTCCAAGAGGCAAACCCTCTCCTGATTTGTTCTTGGAGGCATTGGAGGAAGACAGGAGTGATGTCTTCTCCATCACCAGCTGGCAGGGGGTTGCATTTCCCCATGGAAGAGCTGGATGTGGGCCTGCAGTCGGCAGCATCCCTCTGATCCAAGCAAGATCAGAGGCGGCGCTTCTGGAGAGCTACCAACAGATCTGTCGGGCCTTGTCCCAAGCTGAATGTTGTTTATCCACAGCCTGACTTCCAACAAAGTCACAGGATACCCTGGGCAGCACCAAAACACTTTTGTCTCTCTGATAGGAGCCTGTTACATGGTACCCACTGAGGTTCCAAAATCCAGCCTTCCAAAATCCCCCTTCGGCTGCTGATTCATCCTTTGCCCGGGGATGCAGCTTTGCTTCCCCGTGGGCAGCGGATCCGATGGAGAAAACCACAGGCCAAGGCAATCTGGAAACAACACCTGACTCCTGCTTGTTTGGAGCAGCTTCCAAATAGTTTTCTGGCTCTTAGAAAAGCCAGCAAGGACTTGGCTCCTACAGCCCAGGGAGGAGGGAAGAAATCCACACATCCCCTTGTCCTCTTTTTCCCTATCCAGCCCCAGCACAAAGGGACAAGGTGCCCCTGTGAAGAGACAAAATCCCAGCATGGAAAAATCCCCAGGAGACTTGGCAGGGCTTTCCCAGGAGGAGGCAGGGAGCTGAGAGCTGGAGCCGCTCACCAGCCGCCTGCTGAACGCACCGAAGGGGTAAATTAAATTCATTCATCTCATCCCAACTCACAATGGCAACGTTTTCACCCAACACACACGTTTCTGACAATCATCTTAATTTACTTCAATAATAAATGAAAAAGAGAAGTTTCCTTTTATAACAGAAATCAGGGCCAAGTGCCACAGTGCTTTTAGTGTGGATTTTTTGTGGTGTTTTTTTTTAAAGCAAACTCTATTCAACTCATTCTCTTTAAATAAAATGATTCCTTTATCTATTATTCATTTGAAATACAGAAGGAGGACACAAGGGACTGTAGTTTGTTTCTGACACCTCTGGAATGGTTTTTAGGAAGACAAAACACACGGAGCTCAGGGGTTTGGTAGTTGGGAGCCCAGTACTTGCATTTCCTCTGGTTTATGGTTTTACAAAGCTGCCCAGCACTCGGGTGCCTCCATGCAAACCTTGGCTGTTTGAACCTGTGTTATTTGCTCACTGGGATTTATCAAGACCAGCAGTTTGTATTCTGTGCCTACACGTGGGAGATGCAGCTCTGCAGGGCATCTGCCCAGTTTTATACCCAACCATGATGTATGTGACTAAAACACCCCCAAAAAAACCCAGTTACAGTCAGGAGATTCCATGGGGAAACACTCCCCAGGGTGCAGCTCCTAAAATGGGCAGCAGGTACCAAGAGCATCCCCTCAAGAGCAGCTGCAGCCCTGTCTCCTTCCCACCCCAACAGGCACGATTCACCTTCATCCCTCCCCATATATTTTTAATATAAATACATAAGATGTACCCAGGGCTCCCTTTATCAGTGAAGAGAGAGACCAGCACCTCCAGAGGGCAATTCATCCACCCAGCCTGTCTGGGAGGAGATAAATGGCCTCTGGAGATGCCCATTCCTCTCCACCGAGTAGGAGGGAGCCTAAGGCAACAAACCCTGAACGTTGACATCCAACTTTTAGACATTCAAGTCAGAGTAGATTAATCCAACCCATTACTGGGGCCTTTAATTTTTGCTGCCTTGATTTACAAGTGCTTGCTCAGCACGTTGGGTCCCAATGTCACCACAGAGAGGGAACCCAAAGAGTTCTTTGTTCTCTTCCCACCTTGGATGTGACCATCTGTATTCTGCCACACACCTCACACTATTAAATACAGATAAAATAAGAATTATTCTCTCTGCAAACTTTCCCTTGGAACTATAAAAAGTGAAAATGTTCAATTAAGGTGCATTGTTGCCAGAGTTTGTAACACACTCGGAGACAACAAGCTCTTTTCTAAAGGAAGAATGTATCATTATCCTCATCTTGGAGACAAGAAAATGCCTGAGTCATGCATAAAACACAGGTCTGGAGCCACAATCCACTGCTCTGTCCCAGGGAAAGCCAATGGGATCCTGGGCTCCATCCCCAGCAGTGGGGGGATTCTCCCCCTCTGCTCTGCTGAGACTCCACCTGCAGTGCTGAGTCCAGCTCTGGAGTTGCCACCAAAAAAAAGCTGCTGGAGTGAATCCAGAGGAGGCCATGGAGATGTTCCAAGGGCTGGAGCCCCTCTGCTCTGGAGCCAGGCTGGGAGAGCTGGGGGGGTTCACCTGGAGAAGAGAAGGATCCAGGGGGACCTGAGAGCCCCTTCCAGGGCTTAAAGGGGCTCCAGGAGAGCTGGAGAGGGACTGGGGACAAGGGATGGAGGGACAGGAGAAGAGGGAATGGCTTCCCACTGCCAGAGGGCAGGGATAGATAGGATATTGGGAAGAATACCTGGCTGTGAGGGTGGGGAGGCCCTGGCACTGGTTGTCCAGAGAAGCTGTGGCTGCTCCTGGATCCCTGGAAGTGTTCAAGACCTTGGAGCAACCTGGGCTGGTGGAAGGTGTCCTTGCCCATGACAGGGGGGTGGAACAAGATGAGCTTTCAGGTCCCTTCCAACCCAAACCAGTCTGGGATTCTCTGATTCCAGCAGCAGGCAGGATGGCACCGGCTTTGCCCAGCACAGCAGAGGCTCTGACACTGCCCATGTGCCCTGTCTGCTACAGCTGCAGGGCCACACATGCCAAGGACAGCTTCCAGCCCTTCCTTGCAGCAGCTCACCACGCTCCTGTGTGGGATAGACCTGCCTGGAGCCCACACTGCATCCATCCTGCATCCTAACCAGCTGCCTCCCGGGGACTCATTATGCTCCAGACCCCGATCAGTGCTCGTGGGCACATTTCAAGCTGTCTCCCACCGCCTCCATGAGAGAAATCCAGCCCTTGGCTATTCAGATTTTGCTAATTGCAGCTATTCCAGAGGCACAATGGAGCATTTTTTATTCCTCCAGCATTGTGCTGTAGCAGGTGGATCCCATTACTGCCGGCACCGCATCCCTGCCCTCCCAACACCACGGCTCAGGTGGGAGCCTCCAGCTGCAAGGGCCGAGCTGGGAGCCTGAAGGAGTTGTCTTCTACAACAAGCAAAAGCCAGGACTTCTTCTGCTTAACACAGATGCTCTTGCTGACACCCTGGCCGACCTGTTCACTCAGCTGAAAATTGCAGACTAACCTCTCTCCAGCTGGGAATGCACTTCCCTGCTCTCAGGGTAATGAAGTCCAGGTCCATAAAGTTCCCAGCCACGCACGCAGAGCTGGCCCAAAGTGTACCCTTAGATCACCTTCCCGGGGGTTTTGTCCATCTACCCACAGGCCACTCAATTAAAAGTTAATTCTTCCCTCAGCAGTACTTGCTAAGCCAGTGCAGGGAGCAGAATCATCCAGGGTAGCCTGGGGCAGGGCTTGCTTTTGGCCACGGTTCCCCTGGGTTGGATGCTTAAAGTAGCTCTTGGATGAGGCTAGGAGGGTTATTTTGCTGTTTTGCAGTGTAGACCCATTCTTCTGGGAGAAATTTTCACCAATTCCCAAGGATTTTTATGTTTGTTCCTTGCTCCTTGAGAGCACTGCAGCTGAAGGAAGGCAGTCAGAGAGCTCTGCAGGCAGTTTGGAGCCTGGAGGTTCAATAATTTGTTCCCAGAGGGGATGGAAAAGCAAAGGACAATGCACTGGAGAGTTGAACAAAGCAGAAACAACAAAACTCATCCCTTCTCTTTGCATATCCCATTTCACACCCGTTCCATCACTCCTCCTCTGTCCTTTCCCTGCTCCAGCATTCCCAACTCTATCTCCCATCTCTCCCACTGGTGTCCTCCATCACAGCCCCCACTGACCTGCCCAGGAGAGCTCCAGCTTGGCTATTGATCCCTTTTTGGGGGCTCTCCATAAACTTTGGTTGTAAAGGTTTCATTATGCTGCCTCATAGTCATTACATCAAGTAATGGGAAACATCCATCTCCTCCTGCTCCTCCACAGCAGCCAATGGAAGTGGGGCTGAGGGACGTTAATCAAGCTGTGAAAATCATTGGCATCTCATGAGGAGAAACTCCTGGGGGTGAAGAAAATCCCTGGGGGTGAAGAGAAACCCTGGGGGTGAAGAGAAAACCTGTGGGAGTGTGGGGCAGGGTGGTGGTGCTGGGGAGGACTCAGGGGTGGCTCCTGGGAGAAGATGCCAGGAGTTTCATCTGTATCCATGGAGCCGATGCCAGGCGGCTTCATCAGCACTGGCAGCTCCTCTGGAATGACACATTTAAGGAGGGAGAGCTCAAAACTGGACCTTCACAAGATCCCAAAGCTTCCCTTGTACCTTGCAGGTGTTTTGCCCTGTGCACCTGGATGACAAAGAACAGGAGGAGGGATTGAAGCTCACTCAGGGCTCTGTGTGGAGCCTCTGGAGCCAACATTCTCTATTTAATCAAGTCTAACCAATTCCTGTCAGTCTTCTGACAGTGGCAGCAAACACCCCCAGCCTCACAGGTGAGCTCTAATCTTGGTAAAGTCACACTCCAGTACCTACACTTTGGCCCTGCTAAAGGAAGATCCCTTATTGCAGAGCTCCTACATGACATATCAGATCCCTCTCTCTCTCCAAAGGTTCAATATTGCCCCAGAAATTAATATTTTTCACAGAGATTAAGTCCAGGTACTTGCAAGAGTGTCTCAAAAAAGAAGACAAGAAAAAAAAACCCAAAATAAAATAAAAAAATTTCAAAAACAAGACTCCCACAAAGAGGATAACAAAAATATTCAATATCCCCACAGCAAGAAAACAACCATTTCTGAGACTGCATCCAACAGCATCACTATGGATCCTCATCTCCCAGCTGAAGGCTGCATTTCCCAAAGGCCTCTCAACTGCTTGAGCACAAGGAGCCTCCAACCCAACCCAAGCTCAGCAAAACAGGAAGAAATCCAAACATTTTGCCTCAGATCAGGTTGACAGTGTTCAGGGCTGAGCAGATTTGAGACTCAAGAGCAGCCTCTAGTTTCAAAGGCCAGTACTGTGCTTGGCCCTGGACCCTCCCCAGCGCCAAAGGAGGTTTGCTGTCCCCTAAAAATTGTCCTTGCAGCTCTCTTGGAAGCAGAGCACCTTTTTGTAGCAGTCCTTCCACATTGTTTTAGCATCTGCTGTCTTCCAGGCTGCTGGAGTAAGAGATTAATGCTTTAATTATCCCATCTGAAAGCTGGGAGGCTGAGCTTGTGGATGGTATACGGCACTGGCTCCTGGCACTTGTGGATCTGGAGGGAGTACACACTAAAATCAAGTTGGAATCCAAGTGAGGAATAAAAGTGGAAAAAGAAGTAAGACAGCAATCAGAATAACGTGCTTTTAATGCCCAATATCTCACAGCCAGCTGGGGCTAGAAATGAAAGCTTCCTGCTTGTTGCAAGTGGGGGATCCTGTCTTGCAAAGACTTTATCTCTCCCATCTCCATCCCTGGTGTTGCAGGAGGTACTGGATGATAAACTTCTTGCCTTTGCTCCATGTTCTGGAGCACATCTGTAGCACCTGATCATCCTCCTTCCTCTCCCACACAGCTCAGGGATACATCCAACTGCTCCTGAATCCCCTGCTTTTCCCTGGATACAGCCAGCAGCGTGATTGAGGGCTGCTGCATCCTTAGCATGGATAAGGACTATCTAGGAGAGGACAACCAAGCTGGATTCCCTCATTTTCCACCAGCAATGCCTCCACCACATGTGGCAGCTCTGGTGCTGGCTGATGGCACAGCTGGAGCACCATCAAGGCTGGTTCTGCACCCCTGCCACCTCCACATCCTTGCCATTTCCCCACTTTCCAATTCCACTCCTCATTTGTCTCCCTCTGCCTCCATTCTCTCACCACCTCTTAACCTATTTTTCTCTCCTCTCCTCACTCCCCACCATCCCTCTCTCAACTCCCCCTCCCTCCTGCTTAGGAGGAGATCAATGTACTGGGAATGCTGACTAGGGAATTAAATCCAGCCAGCCTGTCTCTTTGAGAGACCTCTCACTAATCAGCTTGGATGTCTTCCTATCCCCCCTCCACTCCACAGAGAACCTGCGATGAATTCCTCCATCCCTGGGCCTTGTCAGCCTGCACACAAGGAGGCAAATGGGTCTCTCATCTGCTTTGCACTCGCCTTTTCTTCTCCATTTCTGGATCAAGCAGGTTGGAGGCAATAGCAGGACTACCTTGCCTGCTTCTATTTTCTCTCTGAGCTGTGATCCCGACTGGAATGCTGTCCATGAGTGAGTAATTCCATCCTCTCAGCTGTGGGGTCTGTCTGTAGCACGTGGGGCTTCTGTGTTCTGGCACGTCTCTTCTCGGAGCACAGCTGAGAAGGAGAATGGTGCAAATAGGGCTTTTCAGAGCCCCATTCATCTTCCTCCGTGTCTTTCAAACAAGGAGTTTGACAGGAATTATGCCTGTGGGTGTGCTGCTGTGCCTGAAAGCTCAGGGCTGTCCTCTGCCTGGCTCTGGGAGAGGGGATGCTCCGGTGGAGGCTCCCCAAAAACCAAGGACAGGGCAGAGGATGGAAACCAGGCACCTCTGCTCACACAAAGCTGTCCAAACTCAGTCTCAGACTGCAAAGGTTTTGTCATAATGGCTAAATCCACCCCTGATTTCCACCCTGCTGCGACTTCTGCCGCTCTGAAATCTGCTTGTTTGACCCCAAACCACAGCTGACACATCCCACTGCCTTTTCCATCTGTTTGCTTTCCGAGAGTTCTGAAAAGGTTCGGCTGGGAAATGTCGAAATGTGTCCTTTTGGCATTTCTGCTGCCTGACACTCCTGAACTGCAGGGTTTAACTTGGGCTTTTTTGGGCTGCATTGAAGCATCAGGTCGGGATTCAGCTCCTGCAGTGCAGGAGAAACACGGACACACGGTGGGGGATCAGGAGCCCAAGATGGAAACCTGGCCCAAGGGGCCCATGATCCAAAACATGATCCCTTGAGCACAGCAGATGGATACACACATTAATATTCAACTAAAAGAAAGCTTTTGACTTGCTTTGATGAAACAAAACGTACCAATTTCAGCCGCCCAAAGCTGATCTCACTTGAGCCCTCGGAGCAAAAGAACATGGAAGTGGGGGAGGGAAGGGGGGGAACACCGAGTGCTCATAAAAATAATTAAAAACAAAAGTCAATTTTGTAGCATCTCCGTGTTTCTCAAACAGGCAGTCCCAGGAGCAGCCCTGCTAATGAAGCCTGCCTGCCTATGGATCGGTGTCTCACGGCTCAATTCTCTGATGTCTAATGAGGTGCAAGCTCTGATCAAAGTTTTCCCCCACCGTCGGGGAATTCATAACAATACACTCATGTGGGGATACACTCGTCCTCTGAGGCTCTGGAGGATGAGCTGGAGCTGCTGTCGCTGCCTCTCCTCCCACAGCTGCTCTTACTGGGTGGTTTCTCCCCTCCCCACCAAGCTGCCTACTCCAAACCCACTACCTTTGGGTGCAATTTGGTTGAAAAGAGTCAGAGATACCACAGACTCACTCACACAGAGCCCCAGAGGAGCTGCTTCCCCAAAAATCTGGCTGTAAAGAGCTCGTCAAGAGGCTTCCCAATCTGTGATGCAGCAAGGTGGGCACTTGAGCCTCTCACATGAGACGGGAACATTTCGTGCAAATACTGATAGGACAGGGGGGAATGGTTTTAAACTAAAAAAGGAGAGATTTAGGTTGGGTATTAGGAAGGAATTCTTCCCTGTGAGGGTGGGGAGGCCCTGGCACAGGTTGTCCAGAGAAGCTGTGGCTGCCCCTGGATCCCTGGAAGTGTCCAAGGCCAGGTTGGATAGGGCTTGGAGCAACCTGGGCTAGTGGGAGGTGTCCTTGCCCATGACAGGGGGTAGAAAGAGATGGGCTTTAAGGAACCTTCCAACCCAAACTATTCCATGATCCTACGTGGCAGCAGCAGGACAGAGCCCTTCTAATCAAAACCCAGCACCTCACCACCATGGATACAGCATTTGCATCATTCCCCTTCTCTCCTAAGAGCCAGACGCAGCGGGAAAGCAGGAGAGTAGGACACCAAAACAGATTTGAGGTGTGTGGGTGGAGAAGAGCTGCTGTTTGGTCCGAGGGGAGGCAGATGAGGAGCAATAGGAGCTCACTAGCTGCTGGTCCTTTATCATAGCAGAGGATCCAACTGATGCAGAAGTAATTCCCGTGCCCGGCTGCCTACGCAGGATGCAAGTGAAGTGAACCAAACTCTGCACCAACATGTGTATGACTGTGCCTGTGCGCTTAAACATGCATGCAAACAAGCTCTGCTCCTCCAAACCCTCCCATAGGCTCATCCCTGCATCCAAATGAAGCAAAAGCAGTGTTTACCAGCATTTCCAGAGCTCACCGACAGCCAAAATACAAGATTTCAGCTGCTGAGGCCCTCCCAGGATTATCGTGTTTCTAGTGCTGGCTTTTTAATCTGCCTTTTCAGTCACTGCCAAAGATGTCAGAGACGAGCGGGACCAAGCAGGGCAGGACATACTGTGCCTTGGTCTGTGCCCACTGTGCCCAAGGCAGATGGGTTCAAACAGAGCAGCTGAGCCTCTGCAAGCCCCTCTACCACAGGAAGAACCTCAGCAGACCAGGAGAGGACATAAAGGGGGTGCAAAGGGAGCTGTTTCCCAGCCATGGCACCGGGTCTGTTGCACAAGTGAGAAGATGCACGAGGCTGTGTGAAGATGCAATTCCCTGCTTTGCCATTCCCCCCCAAGCCTAGATCAGAGGGATGTTGCTCTGGCATCACTTAAAGAATTCCAGAATGGTTTGGGTTGGAAGGGACCTTAAAGACCACCTCATTCCATCCCCCTGCCACAGGCAGGGACACTTTCCACTACCTCAGGGTGCTCCAAGCCCCATCCAACCTGTCTTTGCACAGTTCCAGGGGTGGGGCAGCTGCATCCCAAACCATTCTGGGACTGTATGATGATCAAGCCCTGGGGAGATGCCTCGAGCTGCCTCCAGCAGCGCAGGAGCTCAGGAGCTCACACTGCAGAGTGATGGGCTGTCTTTGGCTCAGTGCAAAACAAACTGAATGGCCCAACCTGTGGCATCAGGTCCGGGGGAAGCTGTCACTGCCCTGAGATGTGCCAGCCCTTCCCTGCTCCAGCCTTGGGTGCTGACAGCTGTCAGAGCCTGGCCAGGAGGGCTGTTTGCTCTGCCCTGGTAGGAGACAGACACACTCCTGCTCTTTGGGCTGGCAGCATCTGCTCCTTTCCACTGCGTGAGCTGACACGGCATCAGAGCACAGCTACATGAGGTGTCCAGCACTCACCTGCCCTTCTGAGCCCCCTCCCCACAGCCAGTGCCCACCTGGCATTCCAAGGAGGGGCAAAGGAGGTGTTAGTGCAGCCAGCTCATCTGCCAGGCTTGGAGACCTCTGAAACAGGCACTGCACTTGACCCTCGTGCTCTTCCTAATTACCAGCACGGGCATTAAATGGCAGCCTTTTATTCATGGACAGGTGCGTGTCTTTGTCAGAGGTCCCCGCTTAAATCATCCACCTCGTCTCCAATAACAATGTTAATGATGCTCAGAGCCGGCTCTGGACTGTAAAACATATTTCCCTGATGTTTGTTCAATAATTCCCTGAGAATTAAAAACATCTATTACCGGCTGCAGGATGCAAAGGGGCCCCTGGAGCAGAGAGCAGGCTGTAACTCAGCCCAGGGGCTCAGCTGAGGCTGCAGATGCTGTTATCCAAGTACCAGGCTCTGGCACTCCAGGGGCTTTGACTCAGTACCAACGTGTGGGCACTGCAGCACAGTCACAGCACAGGATTGAGGGTTATCAGCCATGTCCATGTCCCTGATGTGCTGCAGGAGTGCTCCCAACACCTCCAGCCCGGAGAAGAGGAGGCTGAGGGGAGACCTCACTGCAGCTTCAGCTTCCTCAGGAGGGGAACAGGACAGGCAGGACTGAGCTCTGCTCTGGGGGGACCAGGGACAGCACCCAGGGAAGGGCTGGAGCTGTGTCAGGGCAGGGGCAGGTTGGATCTCAGGGAAAGGTTCTTCCCACAGAGGGTGGTTGGCACTGCCCAGGCTCCCCAGGGCAGTGGGCACAGCCCCAAGGCTGCCAGAGCTCCAGGAGGGTTTGGATGATCCTCTCAGGCTCATGATGTGACTCCTGGGGATGGTCCTGTGCAGGACTGATGGCTGGACTGGATGACCCTTGTGGGTCCCTTCCAACTCAGCATGTTCTGGGGTCTCACTGCCTTCACTGGCACTGATGTTACCCCAGAGCACTGGGGCCATACCAGGGCTCCATTAACCAAAACATCCCAGTAAGCAGGATCCTTGCTCTGCACCACTCACAAATTCAACGTACAAAGGAGGAAGGAAAGCTGCTGAGGAAAGGCAAGGTGTGGAAGGAGGGAGGATGACACTGTGCCACTCGGTGGCACTGCGGGAACGGAGCCCAGGTGTCCCCAGCCTGCTAAAAATACCCATCCATCACCCAAATCTTCAGGCGTGGAGTGTGTGAAAGAGCTGCCTCGGTGTAAACTGTGCCACAGCACAGTCCCCATGCCTGTCATGACTTCTGGCAGCTCGGAAATGTTGTTTCTGGAAAAATATTTATCCTGTTAATGAAGCCAAGGCAGCAGCGGAGGCCCCAGAAGGTCAGAGCAGCGCTCGCTGCAATCAGCTCCTTCACAGCACCCGCTGAATGGGGCTCTGATTGCACATGCCAATCAGAGCACTCAATTTTCCCTGCCTATTTGGGAATTAAAACATAAAGGCCCTCTCCCAGACACTGCATTTAGGGGTGGTTTATATAACATAATCTTGTGGGCAGAAAGCCAGATGGTTTCGGAGGGTGGGATGCTGGAGTTGAGTGACTCAATGGAGGTAGAAAATACATCTTAAAACAAACACACACTCAGGGTTCGGGGGCTGCTATCCATGGAAATCCCCCTGGCACCTCCTGGAGCCTCCAGGACATGGGGTTTTCCTGCAGGTCCTATCTCTGCCTCAGGACTGAGCTGTTTCCAATGGCCACCAGCCAAGCTGCCGGTCTGTTTTCTGCTGCCTGTTATTTTTAATTATTATTGGTATTTCTAAGCATCTTTGCGTCTCACCCAAACAATGAGACAGTTGGATGATCAGCAGGCAAGAGGAGAAATGAAAACAAACTAATCCAGTCCTGAAAAAAAGCTTCCGATCGTAAAATGCACAACGCTCAACTGCCGCCTGGACTCGTCCCGCAGTAAGAGCTCCTGATTTCCATTTAAATCATCTGAATTAAAGAGCAGTTGGAGTCAGAGCATCTGCCTCAAGATTTCCATGCCTTCCCATGGCCCCACGAGCACAGCTGTTTGGATCAGAGGTGGAGGAGGGAGCTACAAAATCACCAATGACTGATGGAAATTAGACCTGAGCTGGAAATTATCCCCTTGAAGGTTCCCAGTGCACGGGGGTGAGATGTCACCACACTGAGCTGTGTCCCAAGGGGAGGTACTTGGGTGGCAGGGAAGTCACCTTTTGTCCAGGGAAGTGGTGGAATCATCATCCCTGGAAGTGTTCAAAAGCCACGTGGGTGTGGCACTTGGGGACATGGGTTAGTGGAGGACTTGGCAGTGCTGGGGGAATAGTTGGACTTGGTGATGTTGAAGGGATTTTCCAACCTCAGCAATTCCAGGACAGCACAGAGAGGACCACAGTTTCACCATTTCCAGGTTTCTGCAGACTTCAAAGAGGCATCAAGCAGAAAAGCACGGGGGGTTGCTACCCGCTCAGATGGGATTCAGGAGATGTATGGAAGATATTCCAGAGCTGGAAGGCCAGCTTCAGCAAGACAATGGGCTCACTCTCTCTGCAGCCTGGGCTGGGACCCCAAGGCAATGTTATCACCCCTTTCCCAAGGCTGTCACTCATTCCTTGCATGTTCAAAGGATGTTTTGGTAAGCAGGCACTGATCAAATCACTGGGGATCTTTTCCCTCTGGTTCGGGTATGGAGGTTTCCTCACTTCACTTTTAAATCAGCAAACACTTCCAGCCCTTGCCATCCTGGGGAAATGAGGAGCTGAATGCAAACTTTTTCCAGGGTGGGCAAAGCCAGGAAGCCAAAGGCAGATCTGTCTATCCCTGGGATGACTCTGACGTGGGATGTGGGACGCTCCAGCTGAGAGCCAGGCTGGGACAAGAGCCACCTTGTTGGGAGGAGAAACAATAGTGACTGCCCAGGCAGCTGAATCTGGGGACACCAAGGGGCTCTCTCAGCAAGTCCCACATTCCAGCTGGAACACAGGAATGTGGCAACCTCCTGCATGTGTGACCCTCAGGGCCATGTCCAACCCACCCACCATTTCCATCCTCTGGGCATGGGGGAGGGCACCAAGGATGTAAGAAGGGAAAGAACAAAGATAAATCCCAAGAAAATAATCCTACTTTCTCCAGATTAGCCCCTTTTCCCCATAAATCCTCCCTGCTCCATGCAGTAGCTCCTATCAGCACATGGATCATGCACTTTAGCTGCTGTTTAAAGCTCTGTGTTGGTGACAGCATGTGACACAGACATTTCAATCCCCCCCACGAGCCATCCTGATGTGTTTCTGCTCATTCATTCCCTTCCCTCTCATCCCACCGGAGCACACATCTGCTCCCTGATCTTGCCACCGCATGGAAACACGGCTCTCGAGTGCCTGTACTCCAAAAAAAGGCTTTAATTACAGGATAAGAGAGCCCATCAGATCTCTTAATTTAGCCTGTCTTCTTATTAATTAAACCACAAGGCATTTAAAGAAGAAAAGTGGGGGTGGGCAGCTAAAATCAGACCCAGGGTGGTGTTTTGGGAAGGTAAGAGGTCTTTGTGCTCCTTGATTTCTGCCCCAGGGATTGGGATGAGGAAAGTTGCACCTCCAGCTTAAATGTGTCACCAATATGTGGCTGCCAGTAGGGAGCAGCACGGCAGCTCTTTAAAACACCGTTGGGAGCATGGAACAGCAGTGGAGAGGTGCTCCTCTGGATCCTGGATCCCTCCTAGATCCTCGGGATATCCAGCACATTGTGCCAGCAGCCTTAGAGCTCCCACAGCTCAGCGGGATCCCGAAATCCCTCCCCATGCAGCACGTCCAGGGAACTGCAGCTCACTCAGCCCAGGAAAGCACCTCATCCCAGCCCTCAGCACCTTCCTTGGAGGTGGGATGGATGCTAATGGATACTCCAGAGGGTGCAGGGGGAGAGGCTGCTTGAGCTGACACAATTCCCAGCCTTGCACGAGCCGTGTGGGGCTCAGGTATCTCTGAGCCACTATTTGTGTGTGGGCAGGGGAGCGTTTCTATCTGTCCTGGGTACTCATCTGGTGAGCAAATATCCCCTGCCTGGAGCGGTCTCTGTGTGTGCAGATACCAGCGAGACCTTCGAGGAGAAGGATAAAATAAAAAAAAAAAAATAAAAAAATCCAAGCCCAAACCCAAAGCCTTCCTCCGGCATTCATCATTTTAATTAGTGGAGCTGTGCCTGGAATCTCAATGGGAGATTAGAGCATAAAGAGAGCCGGGCGGAATAGCACAAGTGTCTCCTCTCACTTCAGAAACGAATGGAGCTGCCTGGGAAATTATTAGGAATATTATGTGTCCCATTTCCAGCTCAACGTGCACATCCTGGGGGCTCGCCCGGCAGCAAGGATGGTTTCAAGCCAAATGACATTCCCAGCACCAATGTCCTGCCAAATCATCCACCCTCAGGGCTTGGCCCTTCATCCCTGTCTCCCTCTTCACCCACCCAGATGTCCCTCACTGTGCCCCTGGCATGGCAGTAGAAATATTGGGAAGTGAAGGAGGCTTTGAGCACATTCAGCCCCACGGTGCTGAGTTGCCTTCCCATCCCATCATCCACACAGATACACCGAGGAAATGAATAAATATAGAGACCCCAAGACTCCCATGCCTCAAATGCCCTCAGATAGCCATAAAAATCCTGAGAGTACATAAAAACATACTCCTTTTCTTTGCCCTTTGGCAGCAGCCGCTTTGCTTGTTCTTACAAGGGTTAAAAACTTCCTCAGAGGAGATTAAAGCCATGATTCCACATTAAATACTCCACGAGCTGGGGCTGCACAGCCCTGACTGTATTTGTGCATCTGCTCTGAGCACAGGCAACCCTAAGGGACCACTTCTGCTGCCCCCGAGGGAGAGATAACGGGGTGGCAACACAACCCCACATCCAGCATTCCCTGTAAATTGTTATGACCCATCCAATTGCTTGAATAACTAGGGAGTGAGCAGCAAGCTGGAGAATCACCCCAATTTGTCTCCCCTAAAAGCCTCCTTGCTGTAATCTCATTTCTTTATTCAAGGCTCCCTGGCTCGCTGGAGCTGTACAGACATTGCTCTGCCTCCGTGACCATGTTTGGAGCTCTTTCCCTATCACTGAGTGGAAGTTACTGGAGTAAAGAGCATTCCAGGTGTTATCACATTGTGCTGAACTGGAGGCTACAAACGTGTTCACGCTCTGAGAATAAAACAGAAATGAGGAAGCACCGACTGGAAACTCAGTCAAAAGCCCCTTCCCGAGGTTAAAAATTCAAAATGGAAGGAGTTAAAGCTGCTCTGGGAGTGCTCCTCTGGTGGGTTTTTTGGGAGCTTGGCTGGCACCTCTAATGGAAGGACCAACATTCCTTGAGGCAGCATCCTGCAGCTCCGGCAGCATCCTGGATAGCCTGGTGCTCCAACAGCATCCTGGTGCTCCAGCAGCATCCTGGATAGCCTGGTGCTCCAACAGCATCCCAGACAACCTGGTGCTCCAGCAGCATCCTGGTGCTCCAGCATCATCCTGGATAGCCTGGTGCTCCAACAGCATCCCAGACAACCTGGTGCTCCAGCAGCATCCTGGTGCTCCAGCAGCATCCCGGACCACGGCCTTCACCAGGTGCATCACCTGTTTTTCCAGGTGAAGTCGCCACCTCCTCCCTAAAAAATACTCCAAACCTAGGGATAGAAATGCTAATCAGAGTTAGTTGTGCTTATTAAAGCAATTCCCTGGCAGAGAGGACATTCCGGGAAGAGCCGCTTTTGGAGCTGAGGAGCGCAATTTGTAGATCGTTATCGCTCGGATAAAATCAGAGAACTCTAAAACAATTGGAAATGTTGAGTTTAGACCATCTCCCCTTGGGATATCATATGGGCTTTAATGATGCCGCGCTGAAATTGCCGGCAGTGATACATTCCCACCGCGGAGAACAGAGCCGGGATCTGTGATTGTGGGAATAAACCCTCCCAAACCAAAGGAAAAGCATCGTTAGCCAGAGGCAGCGGCGCTTTCATCCTCCCCGTGGGCGGAGAAAAGCCACCTCGGTCCCCTCCAGCCACTCTTTGGCAGTACCTAAGTGGTGTTTGGAGACTTTAAAAGACTTAAGGGTGGAACCAGAGTCAAAGTGGAGGTGGGAAAAGCCTCCGAGACCTCCCAGAGGGAAGACAGGGTCTAAAATAAGAGTTTGACCCCAAATTGAGAATTTATTAAAAGGTGGAAAAAGCACCTCAGCACAGGACTTTGAATTGATCCAACTCAGAGTTCACCACGGGCCTCCATCCTCTACACATCCACAAAAATCCTATCCCTGGAGCACAGCCAGGCTCAAAAAACACAGCCCTCTGACTCCACACGTGGTCCCTTGCCCTGAGTAAATCCGAAATGTCCAATATTCATCCACTGAAAACACAATCAGTGAGAGCAGGTCGAGGCTTGGCGAGCCCGGAGCTATTTAGGAATAATAATGGGAAGGCTGCCCACCTGCCTTTCCAAAAACAGGCCCGTTAAGCCACGGGGAGAAGGGATGCTCAGGATGGCAGTGGCTGTTCTTGCATTGTCTCATAAATATTTAACAGGAAGCACTTTGGAAAGAGGAATGTTATTAAGGCTGGTGTCGTCTGTGGCTCCAAATGTGACCATACATCAGATGTTGCCAGTCTGGTATGGAAAAAACCCTCTCAGAGCAGCCTCTGGCAAAGCAGCTTCTTCAGGGGGGAAAGAAAACAACTCAGAAAATAAAAAGAAAACCAAACAGGAAAATAAAGTAAAATCACGAGTTGTAAAGCCCTGGGGAGCTGCGTGGGAAGTGTTTGAGCGATGTCCTACCAATAGATCAGACCTTCACAATCACCTACAGCTCAGAGAGGAGGGGGGGAAAGAGGAAGAGGGCAGCCAAATCCCAGTCAAACAGAATATACCAGCTGAAATTCAACCCTTTGCAGCAATTTTTAGCATAAACACATCGTTGGGTGTTATTTTTTTTCCCTTCCTGCAATGGGAAATTAATCTTTTTATTGCTGCCGAAGATGCTGTAATAATATTTATTCCAGCACTTTGTGCTTTATTATGATGCTTTTGACTTCTTTTGGGGCCTGGTTTTATTTTTCCTTGCACTATTGATATGATTTGCTTTATCCCCACCCTGACAGCCCCTGGGGGATGGAAAAGGAAGGTTCCAGCTGAGAGCAAACCTACCCAAGCCCCTCCCCTGCAGGATAAGAGCCAGGCTGGGCTCCCACTCACTTTTTGGAGCACCCAGGAATCATGGAGCAAACCAAGCTCCTGATTGTTGAACCCAGTAAGAGTTTTTCCAACACTAGGGATCAAGCCCAAGAGCCCATCCTGCCCCAAAATATGAATTTAGGATCATATCTTCAGAGCTCTCAAGCTTCTCCCTGTTTCCCACCGGGCTCACCAGTGCACTCATATTGCCAACAGGGATACAAGGAATAAAACCAAGTGATCCAAGGACACACAGCCTGGAGGAGCCCCCATTTGTTTGCATCCTGGTGCTAAAATATCACCTCATCCCCATAATATCCCTCTGAACCACACAGCCCTTGCCAGGTGTCTTTATCCATTCCAAACTGCAGATAATTCCTTTTATTAGGCTTCCACAACCTGGTCGCTCGCTCCCACTGCAAAATCAGGGATGGTTACAGTGGCTTTTGCTCACTGACCATCTGAGCAATGACTTCTGGAGGGCATTGGAACAGGAAATAGGACTATTAAGGCACTTGGCAAAGGCAGCCCGCGAGTTCATCGCTCGCTCTAAAAAATATTGAAAATTATTTTGATTCCCTAATTATCATCATGAAAACCTGGGGAGAGGATGAGTGTGTGTGGAAGGGAGGGAGGGCTGGGATGGAGATTTATAAGGCACAATTCTGCCAAACAAGTGTTTTTATGGCGACACAACCCCGAGTCCAAAGATTGCAGGGGACGGATCCGGCACCTTCCTGCCCTAAATACCCTCAGCACCTGCAGCAGGTGGGTCCTTGCTCCCTGTGGAAACCTCTGGAGCATCCAAGAAACCTCAGGAAGCATCACTGACAGATGAGGACAGGGTGAACCAGGGCTCTCTGCTCCCCCATTTTCCATGTGTGCACCCCAAAACGCTGCTCCCAAGCCAGGCTCAGGCAATCCCAGTCCTACTTGTCAGTACCAAGTTCGTTTAATCCGTGCATGTGTTTAATTCCCCACACTCTGGCATTTCCCTCCTCTATCACTTTTCACAGCCTGTCAGTCCCGAAATCCTTTACAGAGCAGGCACATGCCATCCCTACTTAGGAATTACGCCAGCTCCAGCAGTCATTAGGCACTTCCCGTGTCCTCCACGCAGCTGTGAACATTCCTGCTGCCCAGGCTCCCTCAGACAGCGGATCAGCCGGGAAGGGAAGCAGGGATGGCACCCGCCACGCTCCTGCCTTGAAAGCTTTCATGTTGCCCTTGCTGTGTTTTGGGTTTTTTCCCTTAACATTTGAGAAGTTCCACTTGTTTTCTCTGCTTGAGGGGTTTCAGCATCCAAGCAGAGATTCCTCATTGCCCACTGATCCCACTATTGCCCCTGCTGAAGGTGATTCACTCCTTACCCTGACCTTTGCCTGTTCCAGAGAAAACTCTCCTTCCAGCTTTCCCTGGACATCCAGAGCTGCTGGAAACAGCAGGCAAGGACCTGGGATAGACATTATTGTTCTGATTCACTCTGTCAGCTACTGGCAGACAGATTTGCAGAGGTGTTTAGGTACCTAAACATGTAGATCCAGGGCCTGGTGGGATTCTCACACACACAGGCTGGAGAGGTGCTGATTCCCCATGGAAACCCCCAGGATGTAAACTCATCTCCTGCTCAAGGGCTGCCAAAATTTCTGCTGCCTCAATGTCTCCCCCAGTGCTACATCCTCTGGTTTTAAGTGCTTTGCTGCGACAACTGAGGCTACTCCTGCATTCCCAAATCACCTGTTTGGTTTTGGATGGAACCACTAGAGGAAAATCATCTTGCCTCCCTTTTGCCCAACACATGTTGCCAGTAAATGTGGTTTTATTTTAGGGGGTTTTTTTAGAAAAGAATCTCAGAATGCCAGAATGGTTTGGGTTGGAAGGGACCTCAAAGCTCATCTCAGTCTCAACCTGCTGCCATGGGCAGGGACACCTTTCACTAGAGTGGTTTAAGACAGGGAAATTGAGGCACAGAAAGAGGACAGAACCTGCTCACCCATCACTCCACAAAAAGCCACGTCCCCATCTGGGAATGTAACCACAGAAGGTGGTGGGAAGACTTCCCTGTGCTCCAGCACAGCTCAGACCCCCACCTCCCCAACAAACCACTCAGGCACTCAGTTCCCATCCTGACAAGCTTAATTTTCCCCCCTGGAGTCATTACAAAAAGGCCCTGATGGTGGCAGGGGGGGAATTCACCACTTGCCCTTCGCAAGGTCAAGAAAAATCCCTCAATATGTCAGAGAGTTTTGAGAGTCCTAAATGAAGAAATTGCTTAATCTACCTGGGGGATTGCAGCACTTCCATCCACTGCCGTAAACAAGCTGCAGCTCCAGCTCCCAAGGATTGCACGGGTGGAGAGGAGCCGAGGCTAAATTGACAAGTTGTCTCTGCTGCCCTTGAAACTCAATTTGCCATCGCTCACCTCATTTCAAATTAGCACCGAGCGCAGCCTCGCCGGCCTCGCTGCTCTTCTGGGGCTGGTACCACATCCCTGCTCCACACACCGGTGCTGGGGGGGTTATCCTGCTATCCTGCTGCAACAGGGATAGGGAAACAGGGAATTCACAGAATCCCAGAAGGGGCTGGGTTGGAAGGGACATTAAAGCTCATCCCATTCCACCCCTGCCATGGGCAGGGACACTTCCACTAGCACAGGTTGCTCCAAGCCCCGTCCAACCTGGCCTTGGATACTTCCAGGGATCCAGGGGCAGCCACAGTTTCTCTGGGCAACCTGGGCCAGGGCCTCCTCACCCTCACAGGGAAAAATAAGAGATGAGCTTTAAGGTTCTTTCCAACTGACAGCATTCTGTGCCTATGAAATAAGGGAGAAATACAGCCTTTTGTCAACAAACCTGCAAAAGGTGTGTACATCCCTTAAACCCCTTCCTGAAGGCTTCAAAGGGATGAGGACAGGAGCAGAACTGTGCACAGAGTGGAGTTTATACCTGCTCTGAGGCATCATCTGGGACCAAATGCTTATATTGGGTTGGGATGGCTCAAGGAAGGAAAGATCCTCCAGATTTGTGTGCAAATTTTTTTAAGGGCCCTGAATAGAACCAGGCTCGAACCACATTTGCAACAAACATGTTCAGCATCCAGGGAAATCTCTTTGTGTTTTCAAAAGAGGAGTTCTCAATTGCTACAATTTCAGGTGAAATTTTCATATCAGTGCTGTGTGGTCTAAAAAAAAACAAACCCTAAGGCATTATCAAAGGACATTAACCTGGAGCCTGAAATGGTCTCATTTTCAGCCCTCAACCCAGATCTGGTGGAATTTGCTGCTACCACTTGTACAATCCTGCCAGAAGGTGATGCCAACAGCTCCCTGCCTTCAGAGGGATGGGGCTTATTCACACATGCTGGAACAGACCTGGTGCTCCTGGGGCACTCTCAGCAACAGGACAGGGGATGCAGCAGAGTAAACAAGACCTGTAATCACCTGAGGGGCTGTAATTGCCTTGCCCAGCCAAGAGTGACACTGTTCCTTTGCCTCTCCTGTTGCCACTCACGGACTGGCATTGATCCATCAACACACCTTTCACTAAGGAGGGGTTAAAACCTTGCTCTGGTCTCCCTTGTTGCTCTCAAGAGAAGCACCATCTTCTCCCACCCCCAGGAAGCTCCTGGAGATGCCCAAACCCAGCTCTGCATTCCTCAGGGAGGGCAACCTCCACAGATTCTCCTGAGCTGCAAAGGCAGCCCCTGAGCCATAGGGAAGGCTGAGTAACCAAGCAAAGGAGGGAAAATGTGGTACTGGGAGAGATGGAGGATGAGGATGCTGCTTCTTGCCCTTCTTGGATTTGTTCAGCACCAAACCCAACCAGGACTCAGGCACTCAGTGCAACCAAGTCCCTCCAGACCCTGCGTGGCAGCAGGGACTGATGTGACCACAGCACATGGAATCACAGAACAAGCTTAGTTGGAAGGAACCCACAAGGATCATCGAGTCCAACCCTCAGCCCTGCACAGGCCCAGCCCCAAGAGTCACCCCCTGTGCCCCAGAGGATCAGCCAAACCCTCCTGGAGCTCTGGCAGCCTNTCCAGACCCTGCGTGGCAGCAGGGACTGATGTGGCCAAGCCATGTCAGATTTGGGTGACCACAGCACATGGAATCACAGAACAAGCTTAGTTGGAAGGAACCCACAAGGATCATCGAGTCCAACCCTCAGCCCTGCACAGGCCCAGCCCCAAGAGTCACCCCCTGTGCCCCAGAGGATCAGCCAAACCCTCCTGGAGCTCTGGCAGCCTTGGGGCTGTGCCCACTGCCCTGGGGAGCCTGGGCAGTGCCAACCACCCTCTGTGGGAAGAACCTTTCCCTGAGATCCAACCTGACCCTGCCCTGACACAGCTCCAGCCCTTCCCTGGGTGCTGTCCCTGGTCCCCCCAGAGCAGAGCTCAGTCCTGCCCCTGCTCTGCCCCTGCCCAGGGAGTTGGAACTGCACTGAGCTCTCCCCTCAGTCTCCTCTGTTCCAGCTGAACACACCAAGTGCCCTCAGCCCCTCCTCACACGGCTTCAAATCAAGTCCCTTCCCCATCTCCGTTGCTTCCTTTGGATACTCTCCAATGGCTTCATATCTTTTCTTACACTGGAATGACCAAAACTGCACAGGGTATAAACTGCACACAACGGGCTTGATGTCAGACCATCTGCCCCTGCACAAAGGGCCTCTTGACAGCCAGGTTAGCCACAGCCTTCGGCCCCGGCCCTCCAGCCACGGGCAGCACAACAGGGCTTGTGTTCCCAGGGCAGGAGGGGGATAAAGAGCCAGTGTTGGCTGTCGCCGGCATTCCCGGCTGACCCGCACCCACCAACACCCGCCCGCCTTTCCCACACCTGGAGCCACAACTCCCCTGACCCCCCAGCACCCCTTTATCCCGCTGCCACCCGGCCATGGGGCAGCAAGGAGCACTTGGAAGCTGGAATGAGGCAGGTACCAAGTTCAGCTCCCTGATTTAGGCCCTCCAGGGAGCAGGGACAGCAGCACCAGCAGCACAAACCCTTCCCTTGAGCCTCACGGCATCAACGCTCGGCCTGATCTCGACACCTGCAGTCAACTCACAGCTCCTCCAAGAGCATCATGTGTTAGAGAGATTTCTGGTTGGTTCAGGTTTCTCAGCACCAAATCCTGAGCAAAACCAGCATTTTCTTTCCAAAATAAATGACAGAGCATAGGGGGGGAAAAAAGGAGAGCAAGAATGCAACTAAGAGCTCCCAGTAAATTCCAAGCTTTTTGGAGGCAGGAACCCACTGACCAGCAGGCTGCAGCAGCCAGATGGGATTCATTCTGGGTGCAAAGCACAAAGCTAAGGCCAGTTGGCATTTTTTGTACTTCCCCCATCCCATTTTTTTAAATACACAGCAAATGCACATTTTGTACTCAAAAATTTATATCAAACTCTTGATTTCCACAGAAGTCATCTCTTTTCATCTGAAAACCTTCCTTTCTTCAGTGGCAAAAAGCATCTTTTTTGCCTGCTTCAAAGCCCAATTACTCCCCTTTCTTGTGTCTAAGATTTGGACTATGTATTTATAAAAAGTGTGGAGAAGAGCAGCATTTTGATGGTCTCAAGCAATAGTTTGGCCACTTTTGCTTTGCTATCTTGGTTTCATTTTCTTGTGTCTGAACATGCCAGTCTTCAAACACAAAGGCATGACTTATATTCATCAGCCTTACCCATGGAATCAAAGCAAGAAGGAGGAGCTGAAAGTCACCAAAATATAAGGGATGTTCAAACACCATGTAGCACCCTGTGCTGCTACTTTTGAGAGAGATTAGGATGCTCCTAATATCTGTGAATAACCAGAGTTAAACCAGCAGAGTGTCTGTGCTGTTTTAACTCGAATCCTTTGCTCTGAGCCCCAACCTGCTCCAGCTCCCAGGTTTCAGATGCATCACGTGTCCTGCATCCTCTGGATGACAGCACAGCCCAGCCCTTTGGCACAGAAATCTTTCCCCTTCCACCTTCCCTCTTTAATTTATCCCCTGTTCCTGGCACAGGGATCTGCCTTCACCCTGCAGCTTCTGACGTGCCAGTGGCCTTTGCTTCCTGCCCAAGGGGTGTTATCTGTGTTACCTACACCACTGACTGCAGGAGAAGGCAAAACTGTGCCTGCCCTCACAGGTGACAACCCTCACCTTCTGCCACCACATCCAGTAACTAAATTCAAACCAAGTGCATGAGCAGATGGAGAAGTGAATGTGAAATATCCCCCCACTGCTCCCGTTTGAATCGGCCACAGGTGATTCCCATGCTCTGCCAGGCACAGGAGATGCCAAGCTCTTGGGGCAGTGGGAACAAGCAGGGAGGGGGGATTAGGTCCTGGAGTGGTGGACACCTGAGAAATAGCAGAGTTATCCATCCCAGAGTGACCAGCACACAAAAAGAACATTCTGTGATTAGCTGGAGAACATTAACAGAGACATTTGCCTGAGCAAATTCCCTTGGATAGTCACGATCTGAGCGCTGCTGCTGGAGGCAGCAGCTGGGCAGGGCAAGGAGGTGACAGCAGGGCACTAACACTGACAGAAAACCTGGGCTCTGCCAGAAAGCCTCATTTCACGACCCCCTGCTCCCTCCTGGGGCTTCTGGCCCTGATCCTACAGCAAAACACCGAAATCCCACCCGGCAGAGGCTCAGGAACACGGGGCTCTCACACCCCACTGCAGCCCCACAGCTGCCTTCCCCCATCACAGCAAATCCAGGGCCAGATCCACAAGCAGCATCCCATCCTCCCCCTGTTGAAACTCCTGCTGATTTGTGTCACCAGGGATCCTCCTACAACCCAACCCCGAATCAAAGCACTCCTGGGAGAAGCCTTGCACCTCCCCACCAGCAAAAAAGAGCTTTTGACCGCAGTGTGTGGTGCAGAATTTGACTTTGAGTGACTATCACAAAGTGTTTTCATTTTTAAGCTGTTTTATCCCGTTTCCCTGGCTCACGGGGAGTGCACCTTGGTGTCAACAGGACTCTTTTGTCTTTGTAAGCTATTTTGAGGCAAAATATCTGTAAATTACTTCCCCAAACCTCCGCACAAGCAGATCATGCAGAGAAAATAGGCTTTGCAGGAATGCAGTAAATTGTTTCTGTCACACAAGGAAATATAACCAATGGAAATCGTTATGGATGAGTCATTATGAGAAGGACCGAAAAAATTAACCTTCATCCATTTCCTTCATCCCGGTGCTTGTGCAAGGGAGAAGGAAGGTGGGGAGCACCTCCTAAGTGAGGGCATAGTGCTGAGGGAAAAGTGGGATTTGCAAGCAGGTATAGGCAGGAAAAACTGGAATATCTGGGAGAGGGTGCAAGGATTGGGGTGCACAAGGCTACTGCAAAAGGAGCGATGCATCAGCCCACCCCCAAGATGGGGAGGGATGCTCCAGGGAGGGGAAAATCTCTGCTCAATCCCATTATGCAGGAGGAGGATGCTCCTTTCCAGTTATTACACATTGATTTTGTCTATCCTTGTATTCAAATCCCATGAAAACATCAGGAGGTGAGTATGTTTAAGGAGGAAGGTAAAACCAAATCTCCAAAAGCACAGGCTGCCCCCCCCTACTGCTACCAAAGCACGTCCCAACACACCTTTTCCTGCTTGATCCTCTGAAAAAGCAGCTTAAACATGCAGGTTGTATATTTATCAGAGGGGTTTTTTGGTTAAACACACAAAAAGATTGAGAAGAAATGCAGCAGTGTGGGCCAACGAGCGCTGCCTGCGTGGGAGAGAAGCGTCAGATCGAGGGGGACGTGTGAACACGACAGAGGAAAACATTGATTCCCACACATTTGGGATGAAAACTGTTGGTGGTGACTCTGGCTCATGCACCATCCAGCTCTGGTCCAGCCCCTCACCCTTGATCAGGGGCTCTGCACACACGTTTCACCCCGTACCTGTGAACATCCATTCCAGAGGTTACAAAAAATAAGAAGCAAATCCCTTTGCAGAGAGTGGCAGATAACGATTCCTGCAGCCCCGCCGTGCAAACAAGGCGGTGGAAAAGGCTCAAGTGTTAAATGTTCCCTAATGTGCAGTAATTGATTTCCATGTGTGCAGTAATGGATTTGGTCACATCATGCAACAATGGATTTGACATGGGTTCTCACTGATATTATAAACATAGTTAAGTCGTTAGCAGAGTGCCCAGGAATTAGGTCTTTAATAGCCTGACCCCTGTGCCCTGTGCCAGCTGCCCAGCACAGGCAGCTTCCAAAATCTTCAGGGCTGGTTCATGCTCAAGGACTCAGCCAGTAATTGAACTGCTAAAAGCCACTCAGAGCGAAGCAAAACACATCCCGACTTCTATTCCACCTATTTGCTCACACAGATGAAATTCCCACCCAATCTATCTCCTTCCCAGGCTTTTGGCATGGTGGTGGCACATCCCAAGGTGTTGCCATCCCACCTCAGGGATGGGCAGGGGGTGGTAGCATAGGAATATGGAATGGTTTGGGTTGGGAGGGATATTAAAACCCACCTTGTTCCACCTGCTGCCATGGGCAGGGACACACCTTCCACTAGTCCAGGTTGCTCCAAGCCCCATCCAAACTGACCTTGGACACTTCCAGGCATCCAGGGGCAGCCACAGCTTCTCTGGGCAACTCGTGCCAGGGCCTCCCCACCCTCCCAGAGAACAATTTCTTCCCAATATCCTTAAATCCTCATAATATGTTTAAAGTCCCTCTCCAGCTCTCTTGGAGTTCCTTTAGGCACTGGAAGGGGCTCTCAGGTCTCCCTGGAGCCTTCTCTTCTCCAGGCTGAATATCCCCAGCTCTCCCAGCCTGGCTCCAGAGCAGAGGGGCTCCAGCCTTCAGAGCATCTTTGTGACCTCCTCTGTGTTTGCTCCAGCAGGTCCACATCCTTCCAGGTCTTTGCCTCCTCTAAAAATCACCTTCCACATCCCACAGCCCAAACATTTACAGGTTCCTTCACCTGTTGCAAGCACTGGTGGGAATAAAAGGATTCTTAGAATCATTAAATGGTTTGGGTTGGAAGGAACCCTTAAACATCATCTCATCCCAACCCCATCAACCACCACCGCGTCTCCTGTTGTAGGAAACACCAGTTGAAGCCCAACACCATCTCCTGTCAGGGAGGGCTCCTCGCCGGGACCGAGGCAGTCACAGAGGGCTGAAATTGTTTTTCAGTGGGTATTTACAAGCCTTGCAGTGGTGTTAAAAATCTATTATTTTCACTCGGGTGCTGCAGCAGCGCTCGCCTTCTGTGGAGGAGTGATTGGGCTCCTGTCCGTCAGGACACTGAGCGATTGTACCGAGAAAATTGCATTCAGCAAGGGGGGATTTAAGAGGGTGCTTGTTCTCAAACAGGGCTCCAATTAATTAACTCAGAGGAAGGGGCTGCTGGGCTTTGCTCAGTCTTTTCTGTGTTTTGCTTGGTGCATTTAATTTATTGGCGGGTGGCTTGGTTTGTTTCTTTCTTGCTTTTCTGTTTGTCTTTCAGACTTTTCGTGGGATGATAAAGTGAAGGGAATATATTTACTCAGCAGGGGATTAATTGGCAGGCAGGCAGGAGAAATGGTGTGGCCAAGACCTAAATCTCAACCCTCACTCTGCACCTTCCAGCACCTGGAATGGAAAAGTCATTCCTGGCCAGCCCGGTGCTCGTGGGATTTTGCAGCACAAGGGTGTCAAGATCCACTGGAAGCTGTAGCAGGAAGGGATCTTGGGCATGGGGCTTTCACTTCAACTCTTCCAACCCTGCATCATGAAAAAATAGGGAAAACTAGTAAACAACAATGGCACAGGCATGAGGAATGTAACAGAACCCAGTGTGCAACAAGTGGGAGCGAGGCTGAGCTCGGAAGGAGCTGGGAAAGCCTTTTATTGGGATTGTGGCATCTGCCTGACCTGGCTCAGCACTGTTTCACAGGTTTGCAATGCCCTCCACTCTTCCCTCCGTGCTTTGGTCACCTGCTGGACAAGAAACTCCTCAACACATGGATGATTCCTTCATTTATTCAACAACCAACACAGGAGGGTTTGACTTCAGATGGAGTCCCACCACACAGACCACACCCCAGGAGATAATGTTCTGTGTTTAAAGAGAATTAGCCATTGCTGTTGCACATGGAGAGTGGTGCACAACTGAGGGAACCACGTGGATGGGCTCAGAGAAGCACCACAGGGATGGACATGACCGTGTTAAGAGCAGGTCTCCACAGCTCAGTCCAGGGTTAGGATTTATACAAGCACCTCCTCCAGCACGCAATTCCCAAATTTCCAATGGAAACATCCTCCTCAAGAGCAGATGGAGACCAGGAAGCTGGAGATGCACAGCTCATGGTGAGCCACCACACAGCAAAACCTCTGCTCCTTGGAATCCCACCAGTGCAGAGGAGCCCTCCCCAAACACAACCACGTCCATAACCACCCAGCCCTGACCTTTCCTTCAGACTGAGACATTCCCCTGCTGCCATTTCAAGGGGTGACAAAGGTCCCCACCTTGCCCTCAGCCCCAATCTTTCAAAGGAATTAATCTTCAAAGCAATCTCGGCCCAGCTACAGCGCAGCCCAAGTTTTGATTTATGAGTCGTGGTGACAGCTGAGCTCCTCTGGCAGGGGAGCTTGGGAGGACAGGGACAGTGCCAGGAGGAACCTGCACAGAAACAGGGCCCCAGACCACAGCTGGAGCAACCACCACCCCTCTGTCCTTGGAAAATTCCCACCTCCCTTGTTTTCTTCCTTAATCACAAAAAGCAAGATTTTCACTTCCACTAAATTTTTTTAATGAAGAGTCAACCTCAGCAGGAGCACAAGCAGCAGTAGCCTCTCCCAAGGTGGTTTTCCTCTCATAACACCACTCCTTACTATAAATTCCAGCATAACCTACGTGCAAAACGAGCAACTGAACCAAGGGGATTTGGCTTCGTTGAAATTAAACATTTTGATGGAATTTTAAATGAGAAAATGGTGATGGCCCCCATGAAATGATTCGATTTTGGTGAATCTGTGTTTTCATTTTGAAAACTGATTCATTAGAATTTTTTTTTTCAACCAGCTCTAATCAAAGTGCTTTAGGCATTTCTGAAAATTTCAGTCTGAGCTTCGAAACAATTTAATTTGTGTTATAAAGCAGCGAAGTTTATGACACAGAGATACAGCAAATGGAAGCACTTTTTGACTTTGCAAACACTTCAACTTTAAGAAATTAAATTAATGGTAATGTGGGAGAGCAATTTCAAAAGTTTCTTTCCTGAAGTACAGAAAGTATTTTCCAAGTCATCTGAAGGCAGACTTTATAAATATAATATAAGGTTGTCATCTCCACGCTTACAGCTTGCTTTTCACCACCACCACCATCCCCATTTAAGTTTCTTCGGGTCGTGAGCAAATGAAATAAAAGAACTCGTTTCTGTTCATGCAAACTCCAGTGAGGGGATCATTAGAGAGAGCATTTCCAAAGGGAAAAGGCACAGAAAGGGGAGAGAAAAAAACAAGAGGGAAAAATGGAAAGACAGTGAGAACATCACGGGAAATGCTCATTCCAACAAGGGCCCCATTCACCCGCTCTTGTCTCTCCCTTCAGGGTTAGTTCTTGTTTCATTACGGATTAACAGCATCTCTTCTCTCCAGCCTGGAGATCACTCCATCCATTTAAATAGATTTCAAAAGCCAGGACTGATCTATGCCAAGCTGTAATTTTGGATGTTAGCATGGTGGGTAATGCACTCCAGCCTTTGCAGAGAGGAGGAGGAGGGGTGGGAATTGCTTCCTCCATATAACAAACTCATGAGCCAGAGGGACCCCAGATAACAGGCACAGCACTCACAAAGCACCTGGTGGCACAGGCAGGGAAGGGGGTCACAGCACAACTCATGGTTTGCATTAGAGCACAGAACTGAACAAAATACAGTGTACAGGGGGCTGGAAGGGAGCTTTGGGTCAAGCACTCCTCCTTTTCCCACCCTGAGATAACCACGTAATTTCATTCCAACAGCCACTTGATCCTGTGAATGCCCTCACATGGGACTCAGAACATCAACCAGGAAGACTGTGGGGAAAATGAAATATCCCCCAAGTACAGGGGGAGCACAGATCTTGTCTGAAATGCTGTTAGGCAGCTGGTAGAGAGGCAAAAACCCTGGTGCCAGAAATCTGCTCTGCTGTCCAGGCTGGATGCAGAGGATGGGGCAGTAGGTGGGATGCACCACAGGCTGTGGAATCCCTGCTGTCCCATCATCTCCTGACACTTCCATCTGCAAGCACCAGGACCTCGTAGCTCACTGAGCCAGCCCTCTTCAGCTGGTGTTTAAATCCAGCTCCCCTGCCACAGGGGTACAGCAGGCTCTGAGTACCTGCTCCAGTGGTTTGGCTCATGGAAAACCAGGACAGAGAAATAGGAGGATGCTTTGGAAGCCAGGCAAGTGGGACTAATAAACTCTGGAGATTGGAGCAAAGTGATGGAGATCATCAGGACATTATAAAGCAGGAGAGTGAAAAGGGGGAAGGATGCTCTTATGGAAAAGGGCAAGGAGCACAAGAGATTAGGGATGCTAAAAACTGGAGAGTTTAGAGGGTCCAGCAGCATCTCCAAGGGCATTGCAGGGAGGCCACACAAAGAAGCCACAGAGCAGGGCCCTGCTCCCCAGTAAAACTCTGTGATCAGAGAGCAGCAGGTCAGGCTCAAGTTATTACAGAGTCCCCTGCCCTGAGGACAGTCAGGAGCACCTGCATCCTCCTGGTCCTCTGCCATCCATGGAGCCAGAGATCCAGAACAAGCCTAATCCATACAGGGAGGTGGAACTCGGCACGAGGGGATTACCACAGCACGAGAGCTGCTCGCAGCCACAGCGCTGGTAAAGCTTTCCCCCCCCCAGCAAACGAGCTGCCAGATTGATTTGGATCTCATTAATCTGTTCAGGGCCAGCCAGCAGTGCAGGGCTGCCATGGGTAAAGTGGCACCTGACGCCCTCCTCCAAACCCTTGGAAAAGGGGAAAAGGTTTTACATGGAAATGTTCTCCCACCAGAAGCACTCAAGGGACCCAAGTGCTGGAAATGTGGGTCCTGTGTGCTCAGAGAAGCTTTGGCTGCCCCAGCCCAGGAAGTGTTCAAGGACAGGGCTTGGGAGCAACCTGGGATAGTGGAAGGTGTCCCTGCAATGGCAGGGGGTGGAATGAGATGAGCTTTAAGGTCCCTTCCATCCCCATTCCATGATTGTGTGATTCTGTATCTGCACCATTAATTCATTTATCAGCTCACAGCTTATTTAGATTTCACGTGAGGTGATGAGGATAACACAGTGTCTCTATGCAGGGAAAAGTCTTTCCTGCTCTCACTTGGTTTATACACTGCTGTACAAATTAAACATCCACTTTAGTGCAAGGGGAGAGTGCTGTTTGATGGAAAACAGACCAGGCTGGCACCTGGGGTCCCCACTCTGACACTGGTTCAGTTGATAACCTTGAGGATGTAAAACCCCCCATTGCATCCTGAGGTCTCCCACTGGAAAGCATTCCATACTCGTTATTTTAGGGATTGAGGAACATGCAGAGGGGTCTGCAGCAAAGCCTGAGACACCACAAAGGAAGAGACAACAAACCTGGAACCTGCAGGCATCAATAAATCAGCTACACTGCAGGAGCAGTCTCAGCTTAGGGTAGAATCACAGAATCACGGAACAGTTTAGGTTGGAAAAGACCTTAAAGCTCACCTTGTTCCACTCCCTGCCCTGGGCAGGGACACCTTCCACCAGCCCAGGTTGCTCCAAGCCCCATCCAACCTGGCCTTGGACACTTCCAGGGATCCAGGGGCAGCCACAGCTTCTCTGGGCAACCTGTGCCAGGGCCTCCCCACCCTCACAGGGAGCAAGTTTTTCCAAATATCTATTCTGAACCTACTCTCTTTCAGTTTTAAGCCATTCCCCCTTGCCCTTTGCATCAGGACCAAGCCAAGAGCAAACCTGGGACCACCAGACCACGGAGAGGCTGCTTCCAGCTGCCACTACCCAAAAAGGACCCGTCGCTTTTCGCTCCCTGCAGGTCCTGCTGCTCCCTCCACCCCTCTGCTGCACTTATCGACCACTCGACTCTTCACAGTGGCCTCTGCAGAGCATGAGCTCAGCTTCAAAGCACCTCAAATCCATGGAGGAGAGGGGCTGCTCCCAGCTCAGTGCACACCGAGTTCATCACAGTTTGGTCGACGTCAATTAAGGATAAATTTAAGTTAATGAGAATAAGTGTCCAGGCAGGGCTTTACATCGATTTGGTTAAACCAATGTAAGAGAGCAAGTGCACGTGTGGATATGTGGAGTTGTGTGTGGATGACTCTATTGCCCCTTGGCACTCTGCCCCCAAAGCTTCCTTGGTTAATTCCAGATGTTTTTCACAGGAAAGCACCAAATTTGCAACGTTTTGTTTTGTTTTCAAGCAGCTCACCCCGGCACTTCCAAACCCTCTGTGAAACGCAGCCACTGTGTTTTCTTTTGTACAGAAAAGTTGGGAGATAAATTGCAGATGATTCAGTAAATAACTCAGCCTATGACCTTGATGCTTATTGATTCCTCAAGCTGTTTATCTTTCTTGTGTGCTCCCCAGCAAAAACAATTATCACTTAATTATAAAGCAGCTTGGCTTGAGGGAACCTCCAATTGGCTGGCACGGGGTGAGTTCATCCCTGCACAGCCCCGACCAGAGCAACTGCTTAGGATTCAGAGCCACAAACTTCATTATTTTCTTCCTAGCTCATGTTTTCCCCCTCATTTTAAAATCACTTAAGGATGTTTAGCCAATCCGGGTGTTTTGACTGCCCGAATACTCACCATGGATGGGATGGAAACAGCAAGTGCCAACAGTAGAAAAGGGGAAAAAAAGAACGAGGATGACAAAAAGAAGCACAAGGAAAGGCTTTGTTGCAGTTGGAAAGAAAATACCTGGGCTGTTCTCTCCTTCAGTGACCTTGGGAAAAGCATTTTTTCCATTGCCACCCCCTCTCTCTGTGCAGAATCCAGCACAAAGGATTCTTCCTGCTCTTCACCCAAGTTTCCCAATGCCACTGGGATGGGAAAAAATGACAGCTTGGCAGTGCTGCAGCCATGCATGCTTTTGGAAAGCACTTAGTGACATCCATTAGCACGGGAAAGGGAATTAGCATCCCCACCCCAAGGCAGGAGGAGGGAAAGGAACCTCCCCCTTCGCTAGGAATGAAGGATTTGTAATTTTTATGCACTCTTGGGCTGTGCCATCCTGCAATGAAAGGGGGTGGGGGGATCTACAGAAGGATCTGGACAGGCTGGAGGCTGGAGCGTGGCCAGAGAAGGGAAAACGGAGCTGGGGAAGGGTCTGGAGCAGCAGGAGTGAGTGAGGGAGCTGGGGGGGCTCAGCCTGGAGAAAAGGAGGCTCAGGGAGGACCTTGTTGCTCCGTGCAAGTCTCTGACAGGAGGGGGGAGCCAAGGGGGGTTGGTACCCTTCTCCCAGGTAACAAGTGATAGGATAAGAGGAAACAGCCTCAAGCTACTCCAAGGGAGGTTTAAGTTGGATATTTCTTGGTGGAGAGGATGGCAAAGCCCTGGCACAGCTGCCCAGGGCAGGGGTGGAGTCACCAGCCCTGCAGGGATTTAAAAGCCACGCGGGTGTGGCACTTGTGGACGTGGTTTAGGGAAGGGCTTGGCAGTGCTGGGTTAACAGTTGGGCTCCATGATCTTGAAAGTCTTTTCCAACCCGAAGGATTCAATGATTCACACTCCAGACTCCCCAAATGTGCCTCTGCCCTGCACAGATACACACGAGCCGGAGCAGAGATGCTTTATTTCCCAGCACTAGATGTTCTTTCACTGCCAGATCCCCCAAACCTGCCCTCCCCGCTTCTCCTTCTCAAAACCTCAACAGCAGCAAACTCAATTCGGGGGCTGTGGGACCCTGATGTGATCAGAGGCTGCAGATTGAGGGATCCACGGCAATCAGGAGCAGCCGAAAACACTAAACAGACAAACATCATTACACACCTGAAAGAAATAAGAGACAGGGAAAATACATCCCGGGGGTGGCTCTGCAGAGCTGCCTGGGGACACCAAGCCTCTGTCCCCGGGAGCAGGGGCCGGGACAAAGCCACACGAGGGCACTGCGTTTTCCGGAGCCCTCTGACTCCAGCAGGTTTTGCAGCAGTGCCCGGCCCTGCCATTGCCTGTGCAGCGTTTCCCTGTGCAAAACAGCTCAGGTGTGGCAGGAAAATTGTAACGACCTCACAAACCACCTCAGGCTCAGCACAGGGAGCTCGGGAAAGGCTTTACCCAAACGCTCCCACCCCCGGGTGCTGGAAAATGCTTCATGTGGGGTCCCTGCTCAGCACATTTAATTATCCCAGCTCCGTCTGTCTCTCGAAGAGCATCATTTAAATTCCACTTCAGCCCAGGGCAGAGGTGCTCTCTGTCCCACCACGGGCAGGAGGGAGCTCTGTGGTAGGATACAACCATAGAAACACAGACTGGTTTGGGTTGGAAGAGATCCTAAAAGATCATCTTGTTCCACCCCCCTGCTGCGAGCAGGGACACCTTCCACCAGCCCTGTCCAACCTGGCCTTGGACACTTCCAGGGATCCAGGGGCAGCCACAGCTTCTCTGGGCAACCTGTGCCAGTGGATAACCAAGCACTTGGTATAGTTGCAGCAGCGTTTTCTAATGTCTCAAGTTGAATAAAAGGAGATTTTGGTCTCACCTGTGGGTACTCCAGGAGCTTTTATGCCATTGAGGAGCTGCTGGTAAAACTCAGGACATGGATCCAGCTTGTCTGCAGTGCCCAGGCTGTTGGGTTTAATTAATTCCTGCCTTACAATTGGAGCAGCAAGGATTGCAAACAGATCAGAGCACAGGTTGACATCACTATTTATAATGAATAGAGCTGCCCATAATTACTCCTATTCCTTACATTCACCAGCCAGGCATCACAAAACCCATTCCTACCCATTTTGTTGGGGTGGTTTTTTTATATTTCAAAGGAGTTTAAGGAGTGAAAATAAGAAATACCCTCCCTCCAACTCCTCTTTCCTCCCCATCACACTTCCATACAGCATGAGTGCCTTATATCCATTACAGCCTGGATACATCTTCCCAAAGGTACAAATATCCTCTGCATCTGCTCCTCAGCTGTTCAGCCACGTGGCAGGAGGATATTCCACATCCTTGTGTTCCCCCAGATGGGGTTTTATGGCCTTGTGTTGCCCAGGAGCAATCCAGGATCTAGGGTCCCCTTGGCAGGAGGGGATTGTCACATTAAAAAACCTCTAAATGCTTAAAAGGGTTTTCGTTTAGAGTTTCCTGCCATGAAGTGTCTTCAAGGGCCCCAGATTTATTATTTCATCAGAAGATCAGAGAGGGGAAGTTTGTAGGAGATCAAATAGGAATACATTAGAAGAGACAGTAGGAGAGGCTGGAGAAACTGTTGGATTAAATAAAGTGGAACAGAATCCCTGCTGACCAGGAGGGTTGTTTTCCTTCACAGCTCCCACCCTGTGGATCCTCAAACCCTGCCCAGGCACCACCAGCCACAGAGACATCAGCAAGGCCCTGGGGTGGGGAATAAAGCCCCCAGTGTCAGCAAGACTCTCTTCCCATCTCCTGATTCCTAATAGGAAAGGGGAGTGTATTTCCTGTCAGATTTCACTGTAGATGAAAGATTTGGAAAACACCCTGAAGGAGATGATGCAAGGGGGAAAGGTGGATCTTCTAGGAAAAGAAAATCTTGAGATGGGCCTGAATTTGCTTCCTGGCTCTGGTGCAGATTCCATGGATTAATTCTTTCTCTGTGCCTCAGTTTCCCCATTGCAAGAGCAGCAAGTCTCATAACCTTGTTTTCCCACACTTAGAGTTATGGAAAATCCCTCTAAGATCATCAAGTCCAACCATTCCCCCAGCACTGCCAAGGCCACCACCAAACCATGTCCCCAAGTACCACATCCACGTGGCTTTTGAACACTTCCAGGGATGGTGCTTCCACCACTTCCCTGGGCTTGACAACCCTTTCAGTGAACACATTTCTCCTAAATATCCAATTCATTTCTTGGGATGGAGGTGGAGTTGTTGAAAGCTGGGCCAATAATCCAGAGGGCAGTGCAGCCCTCCAGGACCTCAACAGGTTGGAGAGATGGGCAGAAAGGAATTGTCTGATGTTCAACAAGAGCAAATTCAGGGTCCTGCACGAGGGGAAGAACAACCCCAAGTGCAGCACAGTACAGGCTGGGGGTGACCTGCTGGGAATCAGCCCCGTGGAGAAGGACCTGGGGGTCCTGGTGGACAACAGGCTGTCCCTGCCCAGCCGTGTGCCCTGGGAACCAAGAACACCAGTGGGGTCCTGGAGGGCATCAGGAAGAGCATCCAGCAGGTCAGGGAGGGATCCTGCTCCTCTGCCCAGCCCTGGGCAGGCACATCTGCAGGGCTGCTCCAGCTCTGGCTCCTCAGCACAGCAGGGACAGGGAGCTCCTGGAGCAGCAGAGGCTGCGGAGATGCCGAAGGGATGGAGCAGCTCTGGGAGCAGGAAAGGCTGAGGGAGCTGGGGCTGTGCAGCCTCCAGAGCAGACCCTGAGAGGGGCCCTGCCCAGGGGGTGTCAGGGGCTGCAGGGAGGGGGCAGAGGATGAAGCAGGCTCTGCTCAGGGGGCCCAGCAATGGCACAAGAGGAACAGGCAGGAACTGATGCCCAGGAAGTTCCACCTGAACAGGAGGAAGAACTTCTTCATTGTGAGGGTAACAGACTTCCCAGAGAGGGTGTGGAGCCTTCCACACTGGACACTGTCTGGACACAGTCCTGTGCCATGTGCTGTGGGTCCCTGTTGGATGACCAGATGACCCTCTGTGGTTCCTTCCAACCCAACCCATTCTGGAATTCCGTGATATCACCCGGTGCTTTGGCCCAGTGGGGTTTGCTGCAGAAAACAGCAACTTATCCCAATGCTGCTCCGGAGACTCGACTCAGGCCTGACTGTTGGGAGCTGCTATTCCATGCCGTGCCTTTTCCCACATTTGTGAGTTGAAACACGTCAGCCTTTCTGTCTCCTTGCCCCCCTCCCCATCCCGTGGCAGCTGAACAGGCTTCCGAGCCTTCTGTTCCCATCCCACCCTCAGCACCTCCCGGCTCCTCTGCAGCTGTCAGCTCACACGGCTCCATCTCGGGAGAGCAGTGGGAGGACATGAATATACACCAAATATATATAGAAATGTGCACAGGAGGGCTTTGCTTCTGCTCACACGTCTCGTGGGAGCAGGTCAGGAATGGGCTGCCAGCACGTCCCCTCCCTTCAATCCTCATTCACAAGAGCGACGTCACACCTCCGGGGTCAGGCCACACCAGCTTTTAATTCATTAAACCAACTTCTGTGCTGGCTGAGTCTGCAGCCTGGAGGAAATTGCTGATTTATTGGGGTGGGAATGGGGAAGCTTCGCTTGCTGCTACCGAGTCACCGGAATTTGGGTTCCCACCAGCACCTCCTCTGCTGGTCTGGGCTGGGGCACTTCATTCCCTTGGGGTGACAATCCCAACTAACACGAAATCTCTGCCATGTCAGTGTGCCCACAGGACCAGCTCTGCCTCCTCTGCCAAAAATCAGCCCTTGAACCAGCAGGAAAAGCCCCATCCCGAGGAATTCAGGGGTGTGGACAGTGGTGCTGTCCCCCAAAACAAACCAGCAGCTTTCCCCTCTTACAGAACTGCAAATGAGGTGAGACATGCAGGAACATCCCTGGGCAGTGTTGGGAGACACAAGGATGCTCCAGAAGTTTCAGATCAGGTGACACAGGCTACAACATCCCTGAGCTGGGCTGGGACACACAGGGATGCTCCTGGGCAGGGCTGGGACACACAGGGATGCTCCTGGGCAGGGCTGGGACACACAGGGATGCTCCACAACCTTCAAATGAGGTGGCACGTGCTGGAACATCCCCAGGCAGGGCTCAGACAGACAGGAATGCTCCAGAACCTTCAAATGAGACAACAAAGGCTGGAACATCCCTGGGAAGGGCTGTGAGACACAGGGATGCTCCACATGGTGATGGAGAGCAGCGGGGCAGGAGGCAGGCAGGGAGGTGCTGTCACCGAAATACCAGACACAGTATCACCAAGTGACCTCGACCTCCAGCTGCCACGCAGAAAAAGGCAGGGAAAAAGGAGGAAAAATAATGTTTTCACTCCTGGCAGCTCGGCAGAGACAGCACCTGCTTCTGCCTGCTCCAGACTCAGCAAAACTCAGCTTCCATCACCTGACAGTGTACACGGCGAGCCCACGCAGACACACAAAAATCAATGTGCATCGATCCCTAAGCCAGGAATTCATAAACTCCTTTAAAGGTCAAGGATTGATTTTTCACTTTCTGTAAAAAGAAGAGACTCCTGCCATCAGCCTCCTGCCCCCAAAAACCCACTTGGCCCGTGCTTCCCTCTCCAGCAGCTCAAGGCATGGACACCTCCCTCCGCAAGCACAGGCAGCATGGAAAGCAGGAGGGCCCCACGTATGGAGGTGTGATGCACTTGTAGTAGGCATCTAGTAGTAGTAATGGGCTTGTAGTAAGCATTTAGTAGCAATGCCTGTGTTTATTTAACTCCTTGCTTGCTGGAGGTGCTGTATTTAGGGGCTCTGATTAGTTGAACTCTGTAGGCCCACAGGGACCTAAAATCATGTCATCCTACAGCAGCTCCTCACTTCTGGAAAACAGCAACAACCTGCTCCTCTCCAACGCTCTGTGCATTGAGCCTCAGGCCATGAGGACACCCTCATCTCATGGACAGCCCCCTCTCACATGCCAAGGGTGGGTTCAAGCAGCCAATTCCAAGCCAATCCAGGCTCTTTTTCTCTGCCTCTCCACGTGCTCTCTGCTCCCCTCCAAAAGTCACAGTGGCAGCGACATGTAATTACTGTAAAATAGCTGCTCTCCATTTCAGGGGGCTGCTGTCTTTGCTGGAAGCTGGCAAATCAATCCTCCAGGGAATTAGAACCACCCTGCCCTGGCCTTGTTCCCTGGATTTCTGGCCCCTTTCCCTGGCACAACTCCTTGCCAGGCTGGAAGTTCCTCCACCTCTGCCCAGAGCCTCTTCCTTCTCCCTCCTCACCCCATCACCTCTACAGTCAGCACTTTGCACACAAACCCCTCATCCCTCCAAAAGGCAGGTTCAGATCGAGCACAAGCCCCACACCAGCTGCTTGATGACATTCCCAGTGCCACTGGGAAGGAATAACCCCAAGGAGATTGTGTTAAAAAAGCCTTTCTGGGCACCACAGTGTGATGGGGAGAATCCCAGAATGGTTTGGGTTAGAAGGGACACTAAAGCTCATCCAGTTCCACCCCCTGCCGTGGGCAGGGACACCTTCCACTAGCCCAGGTTCTCCAAGCTCTATCCAACCTGGCCTTGGACACTTCCAGGGATCCAGGGGCTTCTCTGGACAACCTGTGCCAGGGCCTCACCACCCTCACAGCCAAGAATTCCTTCCCAATATCCCATCTAAAACTCTTCTCTTTCAACTTAAGGCCACGAGGAAGAACAGCCACAGGAAACCCCAGCTCTGGCACATCTTCCCACATGACCTTGGGCAAGGCATTAAGTCTTTGTAGCCTCATTTTCCTGGTGCTTTGACTTCGGGCCTAGACTTTATCTTACAAGGGGTTTGGCTACACTTGAATGCCTACTTTAAATTCAATAATTGCCAATTAAATCAACATGCTTAGCATACTTCCATGGACTGCTTTTTCTTTTTTTTTATCTTTTTTTTCTTTTTTTTGGCCCAACTAAACATGTTCACCTTAATTAAAGGAGTCTGCAAGTCATTGCAAAGCCATCATGTCCTGCCAGTTCAGTCTCAGCATTGAAGCATTTGTATGCCCATGAAACCAATTTTGCATGATTGGCACTAAGGGATGGGACCTCCTGTTCATTAGAGACTTCTAAGTGCCACTAGGCAAGAAAATTAAATCTGATTCAGATGGGAGGAGAAGGATGGATGACAAAGATAAGTATTTTCAGGAAAGGGAAAGGGAATAGGCTGTTTTACACTGCATTTAGAGAAGATATAATGTGTGGGACCTATTCTGAGGCTAAAAGAGCAAAGTTGGCCACAGAAGTTACATTTTCACATCTATTTTTAGCTTTTCTGCCTTTTACCACGATGATGTGATCACTCTATTTATGGTTTATAAGGCACTCAGTGTGTTTGGGATGTGATGCTTGATCCCTGCTCCCCAAACACGGGAGGGACCCACAAAAGGGACCTACAAGACACGGATTTCAGCTCAAACTCTTCTGTCACATGGAAGGACTCAAATCTGGCAGCAGAGGAGGATAAAGATGATGAAAGAAGCAGAGATTTAAACAGCTCACCAGCCCTGGGCAAGGCTCCCACCTGCACAAGGTTGATGCCATTGGAGCTTGGATCCCGAAATGTGCCCCTTGTTATAAACCATGCAGCCACTTTTTACCTGTCTGTGCTTGGAAATCACTCCAGGAAGAGGCCAGTGGTGAACTGGGCTGGACTGGGAGAAGCCCAGACCCCAACCAGTGAGCCCAGCAAGGGATTCAGCTTTGTGGGAAGGGTGGGGGTTTGTTACTTTGGGCTTTTTAAGGGGGGGAAAGAAGAAGAAATAAAACATCCTGCAAAGGGCCCAAGTGGGGGCACAGGGACATGTGTGAGCAGTGAGCTCATGGAACACTTGGCACATGAACCTCCCTCCTGACCTCCTCCAGCCCATCCTGCACAAACATAAAGTTAAATTTGAATAAAAAGAGCAGTGACACTGGGGCTATGCCCCACAGCATCCATGGCAGCAGCCCAAAGCTGCCCCAAAATCCTGCTGGGATCCCCTTCACTGTAGGGCTGCTGGAGTCTTTTAAGGTAAAACCACCAAAACTTTGCAGGAGAAGCAAAGAGTGCTTTTTCTTTTCCTTTTTTTTTTTTTTTTCAGATTTGTTTCAGAAAAGCTGTCAAAAATGTTTAATTGATGAAAAGCTGGATTTCCAAGGAAAGTCATGTTTGAGAAGTGACACTGATAGCCATGTGAGTAGAGAGTCTGGGGTTGAGTGTGAGGAGTGGGTGGGAGTGCAGGGGATGAATACATTAGAGTTGCAAATGCAGAATTAAACAAAGCCCTCCATCAGCTCAAAATCTTTCCTAAAAGTGAATTTTACTTCTTGGCCTGATCAACAGTTCACACAGAGTCGAAATGCAAGGACTAGTGGAGAGCAGCAATCACCACCTAGTCTCTGAAACACACATTTTAAGGTCTCAAGGAGGGAGGACCTGACATTTCCCAACAGCAATCAGGGCTGGCAAATTAATCCTCTGTCCCTGTGCTGGTGAAGACCTGGAATTCAGCTGCCCCGTGCTCTGAGCACTGACAAAGCTCATGCCACTCATTACCAAGCAGATTTCCTGCAGCTTTCCTGCTCCTGTGCCAGGTGTCACAACACTTTATACACATTACTAGTATTTTACCATCTCTTTTGAGCAGGAGGTGCTCATTCACAGAATTCCAGAGGGATGTGGGATGTATCAGTGCTGTACAACTGGTGAGAGCCAGCAGCCAGCCGTGGTAGGATTCCAAATCCTGCGAGCAGGTACCAGGAGAGCTCAACTCCAGCTTTGATGTTGTAAAACTGGAGTTAAAATGAGTGAGGGAACGCATCGAGAAAACTAAAGGATCAAAATATTCCCTGGTATTTTCAGAGAAAAACTTCTTTTTTTTACCCCTGTGGCTTATAAATCATGCAACAAAACTACAAAGCAAGAGATGGCTGTGTTTGACTAATGGGGCTGAGCTTTCCTTGGAGAGGAACAGTTTGACCTCAGGATGTCAGCATTAAATAAGACAAAACCATCACCCACGCTCTCCTTTTTCAATCAGCATCGTTGTCACTGTGTTTCAGCCCTTTCAAAGTGCCTCATCTCTGCAGCTGCATCTCTCCAAGAAGCCTGTTTGCTGTAGGACCCATAAAATTCCAGAAGTGGGTGCAAGAACTGCTCAGACACCCCCACCTCCATGCTCAGGTGCATGTCCCAAAGCTCAGATCCCCACAGATAAATTCATGGACTGGAAAACAGCTGGAAAACAGCTGGAGCAGGGATGAACCTCAATCTGTGTGGCAGAAGGAAAGGGTTAAGATATTCCTTAAAAGTCAGTGGGTCTTCACATGGGAAAAAACCATCAAGATCATGTCTGGGGACCTGCATCACCCAGATCTAAATCTAAAGTTGGTCTAAAGGGTTCTCCAGCAGCATGTGCAAAATAAGATAGTTCCTGTTTTAATGTCTTCCCCTCAATTTTCCCATACAGGGAAGACATCCAGGATGTTTGGCCTCCTGCTAAAGCTCAAAAGAACAAGCCAGCAGCACAACAGGTCAGTTAAAAACAAGCACCTGTGTTTCTGGGGCTGAAAACATGAGCAGAACAGTTGAACCAGCTGAAATACCTCACTTTCTGATGCCTTTATTCTTTTCTTCAAAAAACCCCTGTACAGCCAGTTTCACAGAAAACATGGACCATTTGGAAACAATTTGCCTTTTTTTTTTTTTTAATTTCTTTTTTCTTGGCTGAAACCATGTGCTGAATCGACCACTTGGGTCAGCACAAAACCACGTTTAGGGATGAATAAAGTAGTTGCTGTGAGCAATTTGCCCAAGCACCACTGCAGGCCAAATTGGAGAGATAAACGCTGCAAGCTGGCCCCAAATTACTCCATGGACTCCAAGACCATTCTCTGGGAGTGAAAAACTGAATAATATTTACCAGGAATAATCCAAGAGGATGGTTGTGTAGCTCAGGCAACTGGTCAATGCTCCAGCACAGGCTCTGCAAGGTGAGGGTTGAAGGCGAAGGAAAGTCCTGCCTGATTTTGGTGGCTGTTTAGAGCTTAGAGATGGATCCCATGGTCAGGTGCATGTGGGGAGGAGGAGTTTGGATGGTGTGTAATGGAAACATCACCCTTGAAACTGTTCCTCTTCTCCCCATCCATCCCCTCCGTGCCATGAACATCCATGGGAGGACTCAGCTGGAGCTGCTCCAGCCCCTTTCCTCCTACAAAACCACGAACAAACTCCTCTGAGGCCACAATTTGCCCCCCTTTAAAGCAAATTAAGTAATCAAAGTGCATCAAACCTCACAGCTGCCCACAGGGCAGAAGGGATGGAGAGAAAAGAACTCCTTCAAGGAGAAAGGATGGGTTTCTTCCTACTTTTAAGAAAAGCCAGGAGGACAGAAGAACCACCCTCCTCTCCAGGTGATGCTCAGCCCTTACTTCAGGTACAAGAAGCCCAAAAAGCCCTTGAGAGGATGTGCTGAATCAGGTGGGTCTGGGGAGAAGAAATTATCCCTTTTAAAGCAAAAGAGATCGAACACAAGCACAGCTCTGATCACTCACCACAGATTATTCAGTTTAGCTCTTTTTTCTCCTGTTTGTGCAAATTATAGGGGGGAAAATATTACAGAAAACATTTTGCCAGTGGAATAATTGAATGTTTAGCAAACCTGCAGCCAAAAGTGATGGGCAATTTTCAAACAGTATCTTGAAAGGATCAATCTTCAATCAGGGCTGGGCACTTCCCTTCTGAAAACTGGGTCCATTCACAGGCACCTTAAATAAGATCAAGATGAAAAAGTCACCGAAGCACTTTTGAGCTTCTTGGCCTCCGATTACTCACGATTCATTATTTCTGAGCTCAGCATGGTCATCCACAGGCATTCAGGATCACTTCTGCTTCCTGATTTTCACATGGCCAGTGAGAAAGGTTTCCCAAGGACTGGCCCTTTGGAGAGGAGCCAAATGGGGGGCAAGGAGCAGGGAAAAAGGAGCCCAACACACCCCGGGGTTTGGCGTCTTACAATCTAGAGGAGGAGCTGGATGATTTAATCAACACCAAACCAGCCAGATTGGGAAGGAGGGGGCGAAACCCCCCGAAAATGAATTCCCTGCGAGACGCAGCTTGCCAGTATATCTGCTTTGTGACACCTCCTGTAAACTCCAGAAATGCAAATCGTGCCGAGCGCGGTCCCACCTCTGCGGGGAGACCGAAAGGCGACGAGAGGGAAGGCACCGAGCAGCCTCCCGGAATGCCAATGAGGCTCCACAGGCACTGCTCCCACAGCTTTGCTGCTGGTTGGCATGGATGGATGGCTTGCACAGGGCAGCAGTGTGCCCTGGCAGCCAGGAGGGCCAACTGTGCCCGGGGGGCATCAGGGAAAGCGTCTCCAGCCGGGTGAGGGAGGGGATTGTCCCGCTCTGCTCTGCCCTGGGGCGGCCTCATCTTGGATATTGTGGCAATTTTGGGCGTCACAATATAAGGAAGATATTAAGCCACTAGAGAGCATTAAAAGATGGAGAAGGGTCTTGATTTGAAGCCGTGAGAGGACACTGAGAGCGCTTGGTGTGTTCAGCTGGAGCAGAGGAGACTGAGGGGAGAGCTCAGTGCAGTTCCAACTCCCTGGGCAGGGGCAGAGGAGGGGCAGGACTGAGCTCTGCTCTGGGGGGACCAGGGACAGCACCCAGGGAAGGGCTGGAGCTGTGTCAGGTTGGATCTCAGGGAAAGGTTCTTCCCCCAGAGGGTGGTTGGCACTGCCCAGGCTCCCCAGGGCAGTGGGCACAGCCCCAAGGCTGCCAGAGCTCCAGGAGGGTTTGGATGATCCTCTGGGGCACAGGGGGTGACCCATGGGGATGGTCCTGTGCAGGCCTGAGGGTTGGACTGGATGATCCTGGTGGGTCCCTTCCAACTCAGTATATCCTGTGATTCTGTGGTTATGGTACTCTGTGGGGTGGTAAAGGATGCTGTGACTAATGCCTGGTTGAGGCATCTGAAATCCTGCAGGAGGCACAGCAGGGTGAGGACCACCCCCAAGGGGCTGAATGGCAACTCTTTAGGCTGGCAAAGGAAAAACCCCCACTGATTTTGAGAACAGCAATTCAGGTACTAAGGATGGTGACCCTCACCTGGCCTTTCCCATCTCCAAGCCTCAGCTTCCCTCTGGAGCAAGGGTAATGCTCACCCAGGGGTGCTGCTTGCACACACAAAGCTCCCAGAGAGCCCAATACACAGGGACATGTTTCTCCAGCTCCTGAGCCACAACTTGAGCTAATTGCACCACAAAACACCACCCTGACACCCCTCTCCCTCTAGTACCATCTGACAAGATCTAGACCCAGCAGATCTCCAGCACTTGGGGACGTAGTTTAGTGGTGAACACAGTGCTGGATGAACAGCTGACTCGATCTCAGAGGTCTTTACCCTCCCCATCTCTGGCCAGGGCTGTGATCCCACACCACCACGTGCCCACCAAGCTGTGGGGGAGCACAGAAACCCAACAAAGTGTTAAATATTGCAGCAGCCCAGAGCCAGGTGGGAACACAACCATAGACCCTCCATCGCTCCCGCGCCGGCCCCAAGGAGACCAAAAAGTGACTGAATGACTCTGGCAATTAACTTCCTTAGTCTCTAACCCAATTCCTTTTAAGGTAAATTTGCTCGCGTTAATGGAAAAGGGTATTTTGGTTTTCCATCACCTGCCAAGTCATTTAAAAAATTGTTTTCCCCCTTCTCCCCTCTGCATTCACGACTTAATTGCAACAGCTCTTTGACAGCAGATAGGTTCCAGTGGGCTGCCACTCCAGATGTCAGGAACATGTTAGCAGGAAGGGGCCCTGTAGGATATTTATGGCTTTAATTCCTCGGTAGAGGGTTTTGTTCTGTCATGCGGTGACACACGAATTGCTACTCATTTGATCCTGTATTTCCACATCAGTGACACTTTATGAAGGGCTCCTGGCTTTGCTGTACTGTCTCCAGAGTTATTGGTCCCTCCTCTGCCAGCACTGGCCTGGACAAGCTGGGTGGCTGGAAGTGCCTAAAAGGCTGCTCAGCAGCAGAGCTCCCTCCTGTGCAGCGCTGGCAGAGGATGAGGCAGCTGAGAAATTGCAAAAAACAACCCAAAAGTGGCTGGAAAGCAGCAGCACAGGTCACTTCCCTCCTCCTCTGCATCCCTCTATCCACAAAACTGAGGCATTCACAGTGACCCCCTTGTTCAAGTGCCTGAAAGGCTTTCCCAGAGCTGAGCCCTCGTCCCATCCTGCACCAGGAATCTCCAGTGTGGGTTCCACAACCCTTAAAGTGCTCAAGACACCAGGTTGCACCTCATAAAGCTACACCTGCAGCTCAGTAACACATAGCAAGTGATGCACAGCCCTGAGCTGGTCATAAATAGAAGCAGGATCAACCCCCAGCTCCAAACTGCCGAAATATTGGCAGCTTGATCCCACATCTGGGATCAGCAGGAGCATTAAGCAATTACTCTTCCCACAGCACCACTCTCCATCATCACACTCACACACCAGCCTGTGACAAACCACTCCACAAAACAGGGGAAGCCAAAGGGACGGGATTCCAGAAAGCTGGAAAAACTGTCCCATCCCTGGAAGTGTCCAAGGCCTGGGCTAGTGGAAGGTGTCTCTAAAAATGAGCTTTAAGGTCCCCTCCAACCCAAACCATTCTGAGATTCCATGATTCCCATTTGCACTGGAAATGGGCTAAAGCAGATTTGACAAAAAGAAGAAAATCCACCCAAAAATCCTGCTGTAGTATCCACTCAGCATATTCCCCATTTTCTGACAGAGGGAAGGAGCACAGCTGCTGGAGAGGAGCCATGAGTTTTGGGATGGCATTTCCTTCAGCTCTGCCAGAAACCAACCCTGTGCTCACACAGAGCCTGCAGGCTGGGGAAGCCATTCCCTGCCACACTGGGACAGTCTGGGAGCCAACACGTCCCCCCAGCTCCTGCTCCTTGAGCAAAAGCCACTCTTTAAATTAAGGAGCATCCTGGGAGACAGCAGATGGTGTGTGACTGTGCCTGTGTCAGTGGCACAGGCAGGACTCAACCCCATCCTTCCATCCCTGGGCACCGAGGGCAGGAGTTGGGTGGGAGTGATGTCACATCATTTCCCAGCTCTGAACTGCCTGAGAACAGCAAAAAAAAAAAACAACAAAAAGAAAAAAAATCCTGCTGATTTCTATTTGCTGCAGTTTATACACAACAAGAACAAATGAATACAAACACTTCCATTATTTTGTCAATACAATTAGCTCGGGAAGCACCAATCCAAGACACCACTTCCCTCGTGCTGTTCCGGGAGGAAATCGGCTTTGCTGAGTGCAGGGGTTTGATTTTCCCTTCTCCAACGTGCACATTTGCAGACAGATTGGGCTCTCCCCCCTTTCCCTGGAAAAGCAATCTTGCTGGAGCATTGAGATTTCTCTGGCTGATGGAAACACCCCCCTGGGAAGCACACCAGGGGTCCTTCCCTCCCTCAGCACATCCCTGCTATTTGCTTCCACCAGGCAGCTTGTCAGCAAACACAGGGAAACGGGATGGGGATCAAGGGAAAAGGCTGGAGAGGAGTAGAGATGACAGCACAAGCCAGCCCAGGGCTTCTTGGAGCACATAAAAAATCCTGTGGTTAGATGATACAAAGTGCCAGCAAGGAGTAAAGTCACTGTGTCATCGAGGAATAAAGTCCCTCTGCCATTGCAAATTTGCTCAGTGATTTCAGACACGTTGGCTTTGTCACAGCCCATATCTGTGTGTGCAGCTCTAACAGGAGGGAAATCTCACCTGACTCCCCAGGGGCAGTGTCCTCACAGAGCTCAGGACCCTGCTGACATCAGCATATTGCAGAAATCCAGGATAAATGACTGGGAGAGATGTCACCCGTTTTGGTGGGGAGAAGGGGTGATGGCAAAGCCATGCAGCTCTTCCAACAAGTGTTTTGCAAAGAGCTCTGAGCTCCTGCATCAGGTACAAGGAGATTTTGGGCTCTCAGGTGGATTCCTCCTGCCCTGGGACTGTGATGCTAAAGGTGCTGCTGCTCAGTCCATGGGCAAGTGGCATCAGGAATGGAGAAATGGGGGATGGCTTTAAACTGAAAGAGGGTAGATTTGGATTAGATATTCAGAAGAAATCCTTCCCTGTGAGGGTGGGGAGGCCCTGGCACAGGTTGCCCAGAGAAGCTGTGGCTGCCCCATCCCTGGAAGTGTCCAAGACCAGGTTGGATGAGGTTTGGAGCAACTGGGCTGGTGGAAGGTGTCCCTGCCCATGGCAGGGCATGGAACTGGATGAGCTTTAATGTCCCTTCCAACCCAAACCATCCTGGGATTCTGTGACAGCACACAGGTCCCGTTACTCCCACCAGCACAAACTGGGCCCACAGACCCCCTTTACCACTCGAGCCCTCCAGCACCCTCTCTGTCCCAAGCATGGAGCCTTTTGGGGCTCACTGAGCTCTTTCTCACATCTTATCCCATCCTCACACACGGTCACACAGCCATTCCTCTCATACAGGACATAGAAGAGCCATTCAGGCTTGGGCTATTAATTAAAACCCAGTAATGCTAATTTTACTGCCAAGCTGGAAGATCCTTACTGCATTTTATTAGGTAATTGCCACTTGTAAGGGGCTTAAATTGATGTCTTTATTAGACGATCCAATACAGGATAGTTATGATAATAGTTGAAATCATATCCTATAAATGTTCAGTCAGCTCCAGACACTGCTCCAGCCTGTACCTTCCAGCTGAACTGGGAATTGCTTCCGCCTCAGAGACCCCAGTCCCAGGGTACAGCTATCCAAACAAGACCAATCCTCCAAAAATAATGTATTTCTGGCATATGTCTAAGTGGGGAGAAATGGAAAACTAAAAGGAAGTCAGGACCAGCCTCTGATCACCCCAAAATGTTGCATTTCTGCCCCCTTTTTGTGTTCTCTTTTGATCTGCTCTCCAGCATGGAAAAAGCAGGCAGCTGCAGTGCTGAGTCATTCAAAGCTAAGCTCTAAAGCCAATGCATTTTGTGTTTTCTGAAGGTTTTTGTCCTCATTCAGGGAGCTGATTTGTGTCAATCTGCATCTCCTGGGTTCCTCATTGTAGGGATAACCTATTTCCCAGCAGATCTCATACATCTTTCTCTTAACAGAGTCCCTTGGAATATGCTTATCACTGGAGCATCTGAGCACATTCCAGCCTTGGATATATGTGACAGTTGATTGAAATGTTGGTTTTCCCATCCCTTCCCTAGGGAGAGGCACATGGGAGCGATGCTCTGTGTAAGCAGGATTTGGTCTTCCTTGAGCACCAGGTCTGCAGAAGGAGGGACCCGAGGGAAAAGCTCTGCCAGGACCATCCCAAGGGCAGATGGCAAAGCAAGATGCTCCAATCTCAGAGGAGAAGCACAAAACCTCCTGAGCCACAGCCTCCAGTTTGCCCAGGAGGAATCCCAGGATGTCAGTTCCTCCCTCCTTTTTTTTTCCTCCCCAACCTTTGGCTCTACCAGGGAATGTGAAATAAATAACCCCAGAGTTTTTAGGAATTAGAATTTTATGGACAGCTTAAAAACAGGTCTGTGAGTCACTGGCAGCTCAGAGGAAACAATGCCTGTGACCACTGGCTTGGATCCTGCTGGAGCTAGGAAGGATCCAGGGGAGGTGACACCCATGTGGGTGGCACAGAGCCCAGAATGAGAGATCTCAGGAGGCTCCTACACAAAGCTTTGCTTCCCCACACACCATCAGTCTGTGCCTTCATCCCTTTGTCCTCCTCCTCACATCCAAGCCCATGAAAGTTCTCTCTTCCATCTGATCTCTCCGCACGCCAACTTCCCTCCACACCCTCTTGCCCACCCTTTTCTTTTCCTGCCTTCCCCGTTTCTTTGTTCCCTCACCTGCTCTTCCCTTCACAAAGATTAAAGCTAAGGATTTTTTTTCCCCCCCTCTCTTTGGCAGGCTGGAATTGCTGGCCTGCACTTTTCCAGAGGAAAAAATCCCACAGCAAGTGCAAATGCCACTGCAAATCACCTCTGTGTGTGTGGAGAGGAGACACGGTGGCTTCAGGAAGGGGGGGATGAGCATTGCCCCAACCTCAGCCCAAAAACAAGGCAGTGAAATAGCCTGGGGAGAGGAAGTTTTTATTTAAATGAGCCTACAGCTCCCTAATTCCCAGGCAAAAGGCAGGAGAAGGAGATTCAGTGGTTAATTTTGAGGGTGTGCCAGATGCATTTAGCTAAGGGACCTCACTTCCAGGTACACAGAGGAGGGAGCAGGGATGCTGGGAAGAGAGAAAACAAGGATGTCAGGGAGCAGCAAGAGAGAGCAGGGATGCCAGGGAGAGGAGAGAACAGGGATGCCAGGGAGCAGGAGAGAACAGGGATGCCAGGGGGCAGGAGAGCTGCCATGGTCACCAGGCAGCCATCACCAAGTTTAAAAAGCAAACTCAAATTAACCCAGGGGGTTTGAAACCTGGGAAATTACAGGTTCCTGCAGTGCCAAGGGCCCAGGGTCTCCCATCTCCCATCTGTCTCCTCACAGCTCGTGGCAGAGTCAACCCCAACCGAGAAATTTACAGCGACGGAGAAAATAAACTCTGGAAATAAGAGGATTCACCTTCTTAGATGTTTAAAGCCTATTACCAAAACAGGTGCACCATGTTGCCATTATGAATGTCATTCCTAACACCTCCTGATTTCCCCCTTCCCGCCTCCTCCACTTTCACACCGAAGTGTCCAACCTATTAGGGAACAAAAGGAAGCTGCCTTTTAAATCTCACACACTCAGGCTCCTTGCCTGATAGATGGCTTCCCCTCTGAAGCTGTGTTTCACATAAAAGCATCTCAGCACGGGGCTGTAAATCTGGTCTACACCAGCTTTTGTGGGAGGCTGGGTTGGGTCCATGACTAAATTACCATTTCTTTATTTGCTGGCTTTGAATATTTTTATAAAACACCATTTCTGCTCATGTTGGAGGGTTGGAATCACAACACGTGGTTTGGAAGGGGGTTGGATGGAGGCTGAGCTGAGCTGATCCATCAGTGGATCCCTGTGAGGGGTGAGCAGGATACACTTGATGTGGAGCCAGGAGTCTCATCCCAGCAGCCTCTGAATGCCCATCCAGCTTTATGCTCCCACTGCTCCCTGAATAATCACACATTAAATAATTACCACCACTCTCTGAATAACCATGAGTTCAATAACCACCTCCAAGGTAGGGAAACTGAGGCACAGAGGGGTATTATTTGCCAAAAAACATTTAATAAATGAGTAGTAGGTTTGGCCTTGTCTCTACCCCACCCCTTTGAGGCAGCACCTTCACATCCAGGAGCAGCAAGATGAGGGGAATCAGGTTTGGGATTTAACCAAGTGTTTCCCTTTCAAGCTTTTATCCTTTCTATTTGGTGGAAAAAGGAAAAGCAAAGTTTCAAACAAAAGGTCAGTTGAACCAAAGACTGGCTTCCATTAATAATTGAGACTGTTATGCATTTTAAAATTGATTTTTTCCCCCCAGACAAACCATGAAAAACATCCAGGTGTTTGAGATTTCTCTATGAAAAGCCTCTCCTGGCTCCTGCCTCTACCCCAGGGTTGGTACATCCCACTGTAGAACTGAGGATATCCCAAACCTACTGTGAACCTCCTGGATCAAACACAGCCCCATCCTCCTCCTCCCTTTCATCCTTTACAGGTTTTTGCACCAAGGCAAAGATCCCAAGAGCCAAACCCTGGTTTCCCCCCCAGGAAAAGCCTTCACCTCTCCACCCCTTCTCACTCACCCAGCAGCTCCTCACAAAACCCTTCCCTTTGCCTCACAGGGAGTTTTACAGCTTCCTGCCCCCTCTTCTAATAATCAATATTGATTTTCCTGCCTGTGCCATTATCCCAGTTTAAAGATTTATTTCCTTGTTTTGCAGCACATGGTGGTTTATAGCACAAGCCCTGATTTTCCTCCTCCTCAGGATAATTATCCTGCCCCATTGACGAGCCATTATTTTCCATATTGGAAAATAATCATCAGCTTTTAGGGAGAGGTGTTTAGGTTATGATCAGGGGCGACACTGGTGCAGCAGAGCCACGTCACTCCTGGCAAGCCCTTGGCCTTGTTCTTCTCCCACTTATTTCCATCATTTCTGCATTTTAGGCTTTTCCATCTGTCCCAGTGCCAGTTGACCCCATGGCACCATGAGTCTGCCAACCCTTGCCCCCAGTTAGCAGAACATGTGAAACACACACTTGACACTGATATGATTTAACATTAATAACCAGGTTTCAAATATTTATTACAATGGCTGTTTTTAATAAATATTTCATGAACGCCAATTTTTTCCCATTTTTTTTCCCCCTCTCTCTCCATCCATTGCCAGCTTTGTGGGCTTAATTTGCCTTAATGAGAATAAAAATCACTCTGATAAATTGCTCCTTTGCAAATGCACACGACGTGAGAGCAACACTTGCCTGAATTATTTGCCATGGAGAGCTGAGTGCTTGCAAACAGATTCCATGGGATATCTCCCTCCTCATCACATGTTGGACAGGGCTTGGAGCATCCTGGGCTAGTGGAAGGTGTCCCTGGCCATGGCAGGGGGTGGAAGGAGATGAGCTGTAAGGTCCTTTCCAACCCAAACCATTCTGGGATGCTGCTGCTTTTTGGGACCATAAAAAGTCCCAGACAAATTGGAGCAAATGTGCAGGCTCACTATATAATATACAGAAGATAAGGTATCTCCCACTTTTATCAAATATTGATGGAAACATCCAATATTTTCCTTGCAGCAAGAGCTCCTGTATGTTTATGCCCCGATCCCCGGGAAGTCTTGAGTTAATACACTCAGGCTCAGCATTAAGAGGTATTGAACTAAAAGCTTTATTGAGCACATGCAGCTAAAGCTGAAGCTTTTCCCAAAACTAACCCAAATAAGTCTTCTCCATTCAGGGACCAGGCTGGGGGACCTCTGGCATCACCCCCAGCCCACCATCCATGTGCTCAGCCCATCATCCACCCCCAGTGGGAAAGACTTGTGACTCCTGCTCCCTTCCCCAATCCAACAGGGGTTAATTTTAGGAGCTTGGCCAGCTCAGCAAACACTATGTAGGTTCCTCCCTGCTCCAGTATTCCAGGGAGACAATTAGAGCTGTCTAATCAGCAGTGCCAGGGGCAGGGCTTTCATGTGCAGGCGCTGGGGGACTCTCAGGAGGGGTTATTACCATCCTTGGCTCAGCTTTGCTCAGCCCCAGCTTTCTGCCCCCTCCTGCAGCCCCAAACCAAGAGGAAATCCAAGAGGGATGTGCAGGAAAAGCCACAAAAGCGCTTGAGAGGCAGAACTTCACTTTGTCTTTTGCTGCCTTTTCATTTCTTTTGATGTCTTGTTCTCCTTCCCTCCTTGGTTTTATTTATTCTTTTATATTTAGTGGATAAGGCACTTCTTGGTGCATATTGCAGCCCTCCAGCTTTCTCTCCATGCACATTCCCCTCTTGGAGATGCTGTGGAAAGCAGAAAGGGGGGAGACAAACCCCATCCCATGGCCAAGAGCCCATGGAAGGGATGATGAGGACCAAATCCAGGTTGGACAGAGCTTGGAGCAACACTCCATGACAGGGGGTTGGACTAGATGAGCTTTAAGGTCCCTTCCAACCCAAACTAGACCCTGTGGGAAACAGCTCCAAATCCTGTGCCAGCAGGGATTTTGAAACCAGCACACACTACTTGGAGGAATCAAAGATTTCCAATCTGTTTTCTTTCCCAAAACACTTCCTAAACTCTGTGGTGACGCCCCCCTCATTTCATGCTCTGCTCCCTCCATCAGGAAACCAGGAAAACCCAAAATGAACCAAAGGAATTCAACTATGTCTCAACTCCTCCAGCTATTTTTAGCGAGGACAGCAACTTTATTTTCCAGTATTATCCAAATTGAATAGTGTGGAATCAAAAATAAATTTATCAAGCTTTCTCTCAGAAATCCCCCTCTCAGCAAACCCAAAAGGAGACAACATTTATTTATATAAAAGGATATTGAAACCATCTCATGAAACCTCCCCAGCTTGGGAGCTCATTTCAATAATGGGGAATTTTTGAGTGGAAAAGAGGAGAAAAAGCATCATATTCAAAAAAGCCCCTCTAATTGTTCTGAGATGCAAAACTCAGGGGGATTTTTGCCACACTAAGTACAAATAACACCCCCAAAACCAAACCAATTTTGGGCCGTAATTTTGAAGAGTGGAGAGATGAGGCAGAAACTGGACAGGTTGACTTTAATAAAAATTATCTAGAAAGAGCCATTTTTTACCCCTTCAGCAATTCAGCATTTTAATGCCTTGAACTTTCCCCAGCCCCAATCTCACTTTTACCAGGTGTGCAGAAAGTTACCAAAAACATCAATTGGGAGATGTCAGAATGAAAAATCTCAGCATTTCACTTCAAAGCAAAGCGTTCTGCTTCAAAATGTCGGTGGTTTATAATTCAATAAGCCGATTTGAGGCATCTTATCTGGCAGGCCTCTGTCAAAAATGGAAAAATCGACTTTTTCTTCCAACAGTTTGGGTAAAACCCTATATTTCTTTGGCACATTTTCAGTCACATTCAATCACCTTTTGTTTTCGTGTTATCTCTGCTGAGGCTCCTTATAGAAAATCTTTTCCAGCTTAGGAAACAGGAGCTTGTTTCCAGTCAAATCCTACAATACTCTGACCTAAAACACTAATAAACAAGATTCCTGGAAAAAACACACCCAGGATAAGGATATCACTTATTGCTGAGGCAGGTGTTGCCATGCTGGACGTATCAGGCACATTTTTAGGAGTGTTGATGTCTTGTGTTCATTCTTGAGGAAAACAGTTGGATTCTTGGCCAGCCCCAAGACATTGGGGGATTAAAGACAACCAGTAAAACCAGTTTCATGGTTTCTAACACCACCACACCAGTTCCCCTTGGAAAAAATGCCACTTAGAAACACAAACTTGCAGCAGGATTTAGTGCCAGGGATGATCATTATGAAACTCAGCGGCTTCATGGAGGGAAAATCTGTTTAAAAAGCCTTTACAAATCCTGGTCTTGCAATCCAGCAGCCAAAATCTTCCCTGGACAGGATAATACTTACAAAAAGACTGGAATGACAGCAGCCAGGACTTGGATTCCAGACCAGCTCCCTGCCTGTGGGCAGCAGCATCTCAATGCCAGGGGATCTCTGTACCCATATGAACAGAGATCACCCTAAAGCAAGAGCAAAGGGACCAAAACTGGGTATTTTTTCCAGCTGCAGAGCCTGACTCCATTTTTTTTTTGCCAGCAAAAGGAAGATAATCATCTTAACAGGGTGTTTTCTGCATATGCACACGTGCAGAGACATGAGGAAAATATGAGCTTCATTTGATAAGCTCATCGAGATTCTCATCTCACAACAAATAAGCCGTGGCATCTGGATGGACGGTATTACAGGAAAATCAATATTGATTATTAGGAGCAAAGATGCAGGAGAGAGCTGACAGTTAAAAATCCTTTTAAGGACCTGGGAGAAAAATGACAGTTCGACACCACAAATACAGCAGCGCTGGTTCAACAGCTTCATCACCCAGGGGATCAATGGGGAGCCTGGGGAAAGTCTGGAGCTTCAGCCTGGGAGCACACAGGGAAGGGTGCATTGTCTGATATGGGGGAGACCTCCACAAAATCATTAAGGCTGGAAAAACCCTGTGAGATTGAGCCCAGCCATTGTCCCAGCACTGCCAAACCCATCCCGTGTGCCACATCCACACAGCTTTTCCATCCCTCCATGGATGGTGAGTCCAACCACTGCCCTGGGCAGCCTGTGCCAGGGCTGGACAACCCTTTCCATAAAGAACTTCTTCCTAGTATCCAACTTAATCCTGGGGTGACCTGAGGCTGTTCCCTCTCATCCTGTCCCTTGTTCCCTGGGAGCAGAGCCCGACTCCCACCTGGTTGCCCCCTCCTGTCAGGGAGTTGCAGAGTGAGAAGATCCTCCAGGTTGAGCCCCCCCCAGCTCCCTCAGCCGCTGCTCATCAGACTTGTGCTCCAAAGGGGATTTGGGAATATCTGCTGCACGGATCACCTGGAGCCCAAAGCCAAGTCTGTAGGTGCTACAGGTTGAAGGAACAACCATGGGAGAAACATCAGGCAGGAAAGGTGCAGGTCACTGGTACTTACACACGGGGTCAGCCTATAGGTGTGTATCATATCTATGTATCCATCACTGGTGATAACATCTGTGCAGTGAATTCCAGGGATTTGCTCTCCCTGGCCAGGTTTAAATTTGACCAGAGGGAAGAAAATGAGTTTCCCTGCTTATTGCACAGGGAGCAGAAGAGTTTTCCTCCCTTTACAAGCAGCTGTTTTCCTCTCTGGGCACAGACACAACCCGAAACTCCAGGATTGCAGGAAGCATTTCACATCCTCAATTACTGAGCCTCAGGAATTAAACTGCCACATCCCCCTCCTGCCTTGCTCCACAGTCCTGCAGCACATTCCTGCAGAAAAATACCATCACACCCTGCTCATCCTCTCATTAATTTTTATTATTAATTTATTTTTACATCCCGTGCAGCTGCATCCCAGCCCTCAAGCAGCAGCGGGGGGAGCCCTCCGCCTGGGAATGACACTCATTCCAGCGGTATCCCTGGCATTCCGCAAGGCTCCGGAGGCTCAGACCTCTGCGGAGGAGCGGATGGGGTTTGTCAGCGCCCCGTGTGTTAGAGGAGAACACGTAATGTGTTCTGGCAGTCAGTCGGCTCTGACACGATAATGAATGTTAACATCATGTGCACCCCCTGCCAACAGAGGGGAAAGTCATGTTGGATTACAGCGAAACACGGTGCACTGTGAACGAGTCTCTCAGAGCCTCCTCCCCCTTCTCCAGCCTCCCTCTTTGCTCCTTTCTTGCTGCAGAATCCTCTCGCTGCTGCCCCGGGATCACATGGCAAGGGATGGTCTCCAGCAAGCCCCAAACCCACAGGCCTCTGCTCAAGGGCCAAAAGGCCAAAGCCAAAGCCACTCAAAGCCAGACAGGGAGGTGAAGCCCTTTGCTCAAACCACCCTCAGCAAGGAGCCACTTAAGGGTCCCAGAAAGGAAAAGAAAAATCATGGGATCACAGAATGGAAGGGACATTAAAGGTTGTTCAGTTCCACTCCCTGCCATGGGCAGGGACACCTGCCACTACATCAGGTTGCTCCAAGCCCTGTCCAGCCTGGCCTTGGACACTTCCAGGGATGGGGCAACCACAGCTGCTCTGGGCAACCTGTGCCAGGGCCTCCCCACCCTCACAGCAAACAATTTTCTTCCAATATCCCATCTAACCCTGCCCTCCTTCAGCTGAAGGCCTATCTCCCTTGTCCTATCCTCCAGGCCCTGTCCAAAGTCGCTCTCCAGCTCTCTTGGAGCCCCTTTAGGCACTGGAAGGAACTCAAAAGTCTCCCTGAAGCCTTCTCTGCTCTAGGCTGAACAGTCCCAGATAACAGAAAGGCTTCTCTTTACCCAATTTGCATTCTCATCCCATCTTCAGCAAGGAGACAATTTAAGGTCCCAAGAAATAAAAGCAAAATCACAGAAAGCCCTGATTTTAGCCCAGTTTGTTGCACCCCCTCCCCTTGCAGGACTGTGCTGTCACCCAGGACCACACAGCACTGGTGCTGCACATGAGGCTTTTCAGGGCTTGTACCTCTGAAGCAAAAGGCACCCATGGGATGAAACCAGCAGCAAAGAGCCTCATGAGGAGCCAGAATGGGAAAATCAAGACATTCAGTGCTTTTGGTCATACACTGTGTCCCAGTGGGAGCCAGTTATGTCCCGGAGAGGAGGACATAGGCTCCAATAGGCTGCCAAATTGGTTGTTGGACCACATTCCAGGGCAGAGCATCCCGTTCCTCCATCCCTAATCCCTAACCTCACACCCAGCCCTGCTAAAAGCAGCCCTGGTGATGAAGTTGCAGCCAAGTTTTCCGGAGTTCAGCCGGAGCCAGCTGCCCTCCGTGCCGCCGGCACGATCCACCTGCGGCTGCCGGCTCAGTGGGCGTGAAGGGGCCGTGCAGAATACAAATGGACCCTTTCACTTAGCAGGAGGCAGGTAATTTCTTTTGTCCCCGCTGATGCATTATTGATTGTGATGAATGTCAGAGCAGGAGCCTGTTCCAAAAGCCATTAAACAATAATTTCATCTCCGGAGGGTAATTGATTGTCAGAGGGAGCAGCTTTGCCAGGCGCAAGGTGGTGGTGACGGGGAGTGTTTGTGTTTGGGTGGGGACCGAGGGAGTCTTGGGCAAACGACATGATTTATTAATCAGACGTGGAAAAAAGAGTTGGGAGAGGGAGTGCACTGAAAAGAAGCAGCCAACTTCTTCCGAGCTGCTGGGCAAGGCTGAGAGCCAGCCTGACCCCAGCCTGGCTCCGTCACGCTCCGAGAATGTCCCTAATGGCACTTTCCTGGGGGCTGTTTGGCTCCAGTGACACATCCCAGCACTGACCTGTCACCACCCCGTTATTCCAGCCTGTGACCCACACAATAAAGTGCTTTTCTGACACACCTCAACTCCTTCCCTGCCTCTCCATTAATGCACTGCCAGAGCAGCGAGTGACCCACAGTCCAAACTCCCCAGTTCCCCTTCTCCAACACTCCTCTGGCCCTGGTTCATCTCCCCAGCACGGGCCTTCCACGGATTTCAGGGAGAATTTAAGGCCACATCCCATCCCTATGGAGAGAGCACAGGAAGAACCAGAGCAGCAGGGTCTGCACCTGGGAGCAGGGATTGGATTTGCAGTTTGTGGCATCCACCTGGAGAAGCAGCTTCAGCCACTGTGCAGCAAAGAAAGAGGGGGAAGGACCCTCCCATCCCAGAGGGAGGGACAAGAGCCCGATGGCCCCAAATTAATCATCACTGGTTAAGCACAAGGGCTCAACATGAGCAGCACTGCAGGGACACATCCCTACAGAGGGACATGGGGACAGTTCTTCTGTCCCCAGCCACGCCTGACCTTCCAGGAGGACACGATCCAACAGGGGGTGATGATGCACAGCCCTGTGTCTGTCTGTCTGTCTGTCCCCCAGTGCTGGAGGAGGACAGGGATGGAGCAGCACCCTCACCACGTCTCCTGCGACAGTCACAGGAGAGAAAAATCCCTCTGTCAGGAGCAGAGAGGGAGTTTATCTGTCTCCTCCACGGCACATGAGAGGTGGATTTATCACGGATTTCCCTTTCTCCTGTGCTTTATTTAGCAGTTCATTATCTTGTCAGCTGGAGCTGGCCAGCTCCCACGGCACACTCCATCACTCCCAAAACCCTGGCAGGAGCCACTCAAGATAACTTGCCCACCTGGACTATCTGAAGGCCATATCTGACCTGGGAGAGGAGAGCTCCCAGCTCTGGGAGCAGGTTGGAGTGCAGAATGAGAAAGGAATTCCTATCCTTTGGGTGTGAAGATATAGTATTGCTGAAGCAACTGACCTTTAAACACCCTCCCCAGGTTGGACTAGTTAAAAAAACCCCAACCAGTAAAAGACCAAAACCACAAACAAGTTGATTTTTAAAGTCTTTGCAAGCGTTTCAGACAATGCCTTTTGCCTTCATATCAATCACAAGGTCTGGAAATACTTCTAACAAAAAAAGGAGAGTCTGTGCTCATCACAAAACTCACAAAGGAGCAAGAAATAGCAATGAAATGTCTGCTATAAGGAGGAAAGAGTAATGCAACAGTTCATGGCCTTTCCATGAGCTGGGCTGGTGCAGTACCCTGTTTTCTGGGCAGACTTGCCAGGTGTCTTCATAACAGGGGGTTGTGATCAGTATTTACAAGCAGGTGCAACCATAGAAGCCCAGAATGGTTTGGGTTGGAAGGGACCTTAGTAAGGTCCTTCCACTAGCCCAGGTTGCTCCAAGCCCTGTCCAACCTGGCCTTGGACACTTCCAGGGATGGGGCAGCCACAGCTTCTCTGGGCAACCTGTGCCAGGGCCTCCCCACCCTCACCAGCAACAATTCCTTTCCATCATCCCACCTACCCCTGCCCCTTGTCCTGTCCTTCAGACCCTTGTCCAAAGTCCCTCTCCAGCTCTCTTGGAACCCCTTGAGGTACTGGAATCTGCTGAAAATAATAAATTTAAAGCTTCAGATTGATGAAGAAACTTCTGCCACCCTTTTCCAGCCTGGAAGAGCCCACAAAGCTTCGGGCTGGGGCCTGAACTGAGCTGCTCCTGCAGTACAGAAAATAACAGTGCTACCACAACAGGGTGTGGGGAAGACAAGTCAGTTAATGTTTGTGCACTGCTTTGAAACGGGGAGGCTTTTGAAGTGGGGATTTGGTTCTTTGCTTCCCTTTCTTCTTTATTCCCGTCAGAGCTCCGTGTGGAGTGTGGCTCTGTGTGTGCTGCTATCAGGGTTTGATGGCCTCTTGCTCCCCAGGAGAATTATGTTCCCCCTCGATGGCTTCACTTCAAGGCAGAGTGTTCAATTGGTATTCTCTGTGTGGCATTTGCTCTTGTACATAGTGCATTTTTATTCAAATAATGGTATTGATCGTGGGAGAAGGAATGGAGGAAAATAAATGAAAACAAATAAACACAGAAGATTTGTACTAAACTTCTTCAAGGGCTGGTTCTGAAAGTCAAGGAAGTGTCTGTGTCCTCTGGAGGAGCAGTGATGCAGCTGGTACCTCCTCTGGAAGTGTGGAGCTGTGAGATGCTTATAGCAGTAAAAAGGTTTAAATATGCAAATGGTTCTTCCTTGTGAGGGAGGTGAGGCCCTGGCACAGGTTACCGAGGGAAAACTGTGTCTTCCCCATCCCTGGAAGTGTCCAGGGCCAGGTTGGAGGGGGCTTGGAGCAACCTGGGATAGTGGAAGGTGTCCCTACCTATGGCAGGTTTAGGGTTAGATTTCCAATCCAAATCATTCTGGGATTACAGATCTTATGGAAGGTCTCTTCTGGTACAACATCCATCTTCATGGCAAGTCTATGGCAAATTCCAAGACATGAAGCCCAAGGGAACTGTCCTGCCTTGCAGGAGGACACCATGGTCAGACTAAGGAGTTACACCCTCCCATCCCACTGCCTGCACCCAAACCCTCTCTCCAGGCGCTCAACAGCAGCAGGGAAATGCTCCAGCAGGGTCTGAGCCCTGGGCTCCTCTCCCAAGCACCCTCCACAAACACCCCAGCCTGCTGCTCAGCTTAAGAAATCAAAGCACGGCCACTCAAAGTGCTGCTTCCAGCTCAGCTTTCACTGCTGCTCTTAACCCCAGCGACCTTCCCCGCTCTGCCCTGCCAACACACAGCAAAACAAGCCACTTGACAGCCTCCCTCCTGCTCCAGAGCAACATTTCCCCAGGAAAGGAAGATCAAGGAAAGCACCAGCTCTCCGTCTAAAAGATGAGGAGATATATTCCAGCTGACATTCAGCACTATCAACGTTTTATGAGCTTTGGAATCCAGTTAGTTAGACAATATTTTACTTAACTCCAGTTTAGATTTAAAAACTTGACCTTCTCCAAGCACAAGCCTGCATCGCATTTCACTTGGCTGAGTGTGCCAAGTAGCAGATTATTTATCCCCCCCTTTTTATTGTTGCACTGTTATTTGTTCATTTGTACTATTCCAAAATCAGTAAAAAAGATGAGGCTCTTTAAACAGACTCCTGCAGCACCCACGCAGCTCTCCAAGGTGGGTCTCCCACATGGCAAGAGGCAAATGACCTGGAGCAGCTCTCTTGGCCTGGAAGGCTGTAAATCAGGACACAAAGCAGCCTTGATCCTTTTAGTATTGTTGAGGGAATGGAAAATTGCTTTTTACCTTAGAGTAGGGATTTGGGTGCCAAGATGCAGATCAGAGCCCCTCAGGGCCTGGAAGTGCTTCACGGGGTGAAAAACCACCACTGATGGTCATGGGAAAGGTCCAAGGATGGAGCAAGGCACCAATTCCAGCTCTGACAGCAACAGAACACACAGACCAAGGAGGGAGAACTCCCAGAGGGAAAGGGAGCAGTGGGATAAACACTCAAAATATCAGAATTGGAAGATCCTGCCGAACTTCCATCCCAGGATTGTCAGTGGTGGGTGACAGCAGCAGCACAAAACACTGACACAGTCACCTGGCTGCTTTACCTCCTCCTTGCAAATAGAAATATTGCAGTAATGAGGCTAATTAACACCCCATAACACTCAGCTGGCTGGGCAGAGGGCTTCCCAAAAGATGCTTCCCACTCCACCTGCCTGTCTGGAATACACACATGGACCACAGGGAACAACTGGCTCTGGTGTGTTCTCTGACCACATCTCAACACAACAAGCTTTTTTGTAGGTAAACAGCCCCATCCCCCTCCTCACACCACCTGCCTAAAGTAATACTGGATGAAAGAAATGTGTTTTAATAAAGAAAATTGATGTAGTTTGGTTTATTCATTAACACGTCGATCAGGAATGATTTATGGCCACAATTTGCCAAATTATTTCTCTATTGATCAGCCCAGGTTTGTTTTCTTGTAGGTTCAGTCAATTAGAGGGAGTAGCACTCAGGTGGGTAAATTAATCAGTCTTAAGTAGAGCCTGCCCAAGGAGAGGGGCTTGGCAAAGCCTGGTGCTGATGCAAAACCTCACTGAGCAGCTCCACTGAGGTGAGATTCATCCCTGTGAAATGGCCAGGCAAGATGTTCAGCATCCCCTCATTCCCAATAAAATCTGCTTTCAAAAGTTTGTTCTACTTCCCATTATAAGCAAAGTGATTCAAACCTGGCAGGCTTTGCATTCAGCCCTCTGAGCCCAGCTTGGCTCATCTCAGAATCCCAGAGTGGTTTGGGTTGGAAGGGACATTAAAGATCCCTCAGTCCCACCCCCTGCCATGGGCAGGGACACCTTCCACTAGCCCAGGTTGCTCCAAGCCCCATCCAACCTGGCCTTGGACACTTCCAGGATTGAGGCAGCCAGAGCTTCTCTGGGCAACCTGTGCCAGGGCGTCATCACCCTCCCAGGGAAAAATTTCTTCCCAATATCCCATCTACCCCTGCCCTCTGGCAGTGGGAAGCCATTCCCCCTTGTCCTGGCACTCCATCCCTTGTCCCAAGTCCCTCTTCAGCTTTCCTGGAGCCCCTTTGAACACTGGAAGGGGCTTTAAGTTCTCCTTGTAACCTTTTCTTCCCCAGGTGAACCCCCCCAGCTCTCCCAGCCTGGCTCCAGAGCAGAGGGGCTTCTCAGCTCCTGTCTTTTTGGACATGCAGCTCCTGTGATGGACAGACCCTCCACAAAGGGCAGCCACCACACTGGTGCAGAACAAAGGGTAAATTATAGAGAAATTATAGGGAAGGAACCATCCACATGGATCAGCATCACTGATGATGATGCCTGCCCAGGACAGGAAGCAAAAATGCAGGAACAGCAGATTGCTGCCTTCCCGTGGTTGTCCCTGCAGGAAGAGCAGCCCAACCCCTCTGTCAGGGCTCAGGGAACAGGCACAAAACTGCCAGCAAACCCTCTGGGTGTGGTTTGATGCCATCCTACCCCTGCACCCCATCCTGCCCCCACTGCAGCGCTGACGGATGGGGCTGGGCACCCTCCTCACCTGCTCCAGCTCCAAGCCAGCCAGGAATGTCAGCCCAGAGGGGCTGGGGGAAGCCCCCACCGAGGCAGAGAGGGTGTAATCACCTGGGCTCATCTCTGCTCCCAAAGCCAGCTTTTAAGGACCATTTAAGGCATTTTCCTTAATCTCAGTGCTTGCAGCAGAACCCAATAAATCACAGCACAACTCCCCCACCGGCAGCCCCGGCGCCGCTCCCTGCAAATTCCGCTCTTCCCGGGTTTTTCCTCTGTGCCAGAGGGAAGCATCCCTGAACCTCACACCCAACACATGCTCAGGGCACTGGAGTCCCTGCCTGAGCACCCCGAGCGATGCTCAGTGTGGGTGAGGGCTCGTCTCTGTCTTTGCAAATGTCAGGGCTTATTCTTTCCTGAATGAGATATGGATGTGGCAGCGTGATATTAAATTACAAGTCAAATAGTACAAAGGCTTTTAATTACACGCCAAACACAAGCTGCTGTCAGAGAGGAGACACCAGGCTCGATGGCCCATCAGGCTGTTCCGCTCTGGCAATTCCTATCTACCCGGTAAAAGTCCAGGAAATTGGATCGGTAATGGGAACGGGGGCCTTTCACCTCCAGCACAGCCATTCACATCCAGCCAGGGAGGCAGAAGCAAAGTCATTACCAACCTGATGGCCGGGGTGAAATGAGTCAGTGGGTCTGCAGACCCCCGAGGGAAGTGAGGAATGGGCTGCAGACCCTCTGAGCAACAGCAGTTTGATGCCACAAATCCAGTGGAACCAGGACAGAGATCCCCTCAGCTCCCAACAAGCAGCACTTTCTGCCAGGAGGGAGCTGCAGACCCTCCTCCCCATAGTGTGGAGTCCAGAGCAGCCCTCTTAGATGAGTTTAGCAGCATCTCACCCCCTCCTTGGCTACAGCCTGAGGATATTGCCTCCTATATACAGAAAACACTGGAAGCATTTTCACTCCTCCTTCACCAAGGATGCTGCAACATTTTGGGCTTGCAGACATGAGGGACACACTTTGATGCTGCTGTTTTTAACAACTTCTCACTGCAGAACCAACCCCTCTTCCACTGATGTTGTATCCTCTCTGCACTCCCCTGGAGCTGGAGAGTTCTAAATTCATCATTAAGGGCAAAGGGCCACAGCACCAAGACTTCACAGCCACCACAGAACTTGGTGGCAGGCAGAGAGCACCCACATTTCATCCCAGTCCATGAACAACTCTCCTCCTTGCTCCATCCCCCTGGTGTAAATTGCAACCAAAAAAAAAAAAAAAAAAGGAGGGGGGAAAAGGCCTCTGAGTGTCATTTTTCCTTGGAATGTTACAGGAATGCCCCCACCTCCTGCTTTGGTACCCAGGCTGTGGCATCTGCAAACTCTGCCTCCAATCTGTAAAGGCTAATTTGTTCAACAGCTTTGTTCTCCCCTGGGAACGGGGGGTTGTTGGTCACACAAGATTGATTAAGCTTTTGGTGAATCAACATTAATGAAAATCAACACTAATGAGTGTTTTTTATGGCAACCCCATAAAAAGCATTAGGACAGGTAAACAGAGGAACAGCCAGGCAAATCAACAAGGTCCTGAGCTCCTACAAGCTGCTCTTGCTTTTGCCAGTCCCTCACATTCCTGCAGAATCATCCACAGGATTAAACACTTAGTCAGCCCTTACAAGAGATGGGGTGAATTTAGAATTCCAGAACGGTTTGGGTTGGAAGGAACTTAAAGATCATCCAGTTCCACTCCCTGCCCTGGCAGGGACACTTTCCACTAGCCCAGGTTGCCCCAAGTCCTGTCCAATCTGGCCTTGGACACTTCCAGGGATCCAGGGGCAGCCACAGCTTCTCTGGGTATTATCTCTGGATATGGGAATTCCTTGCCTGGGAACTGGATGCTTTCCTCCTTAGTTACCCCCATGGGGTAAATTTGACTTAAATGGCACCATGGTTTTCTTTGTGAGAACTCTCTCCTTGCAAAACAGGCAAAAAACAGTAATAAAAGGGTTTGGTTTTTGAAATCAGCCAGGCTACAACACTGCAGCCAAACACCTGCTTGAGGGCAAGCAGCACCAGACCAAAAGCCTCCCTGGCTGCCCTCTGAGCTCCAAAACAATGCTCAGTTGGAGAAATCACAGGTAATCAAATTGTTTCCCCCTTCCAGCCTTCAACTGTGGCGTCAGGGCTGCAGGACCAGCACTGCCACAGCAGGAAATGCCTGGCAGAGGGGTTTTATTTCTTCCCAAGGTGCTTCAGCCCTTGGTTTTCTGAGCCATGCTTTAGAGGCTCCAGATCTAAAGGGGATGATTGCAGGAGGCTTCTTGTTACAGGACATCATTAAAAATAATGTCTGTGCTTGAAGTGCAGTCGGTGGGGCCGTGCCAGGGACGAGAGAGGGGAAAGGCGACTCCTCTGATCTTGGAAAGAGAGAACAACCTATTAAAAAGGAATTCAGCTTCTCATATAGAGCCATCAAACTCCTGGAAAGCCCTGCTCGCTGCCTCAGGGCACTTGTACCTTTCAAGGACAGCAGAACTCCAGGTTTAGGCTCTTCAACTGTATTTAAATATTTAATTTTTCTTTTTTTAAAATCAACTTTTGTAGTGCTTTGGCACCAACCCATTTGACCAGGAGAGTTAAGGCACTGACAGCTCCTGCAGTTTTAGCTCAGTGAGAGTTTCTTCCCCTCAAAGCACCAGCTCGAGTCACCCCAGTGGGACAAAAATAATCTCTTTTGTTAAATATACGCACACCAAAAAAAAACCTTCTAAGGCTGAATGTCTTCCTGGGGTTTGACAGGGGAGAGATGTAGGAGGTGCCCAGCTGGGAATTCCCTCCTTGTCACAGGGATGACAGCGAGGAAGCAGCTCAGGGATTTCTCTCTCATCATCCCTCCCTCCCAGCACCCCCAGCACCAACATGAGCAGCACCGGCACCTTCTGCATTCCAAAGGCTCCTGCAGGTCCCACAGAGATCCCAAATCCTTGGGACCTCAGGAAGAGCTGCTGTAAATCGTTATTGCCAGAAATAAGCCCATTTTTTTTTAGCCCAGAGAAGCTGTGCCTGCCCCATCCCTGAAAGTGCTCAAGGCCAGGTTGGAAAGGGCTTGGAGCAACCTGGGCTGGTGGAAGGTGTCCCTGCCCAGGTGTCCCTGGATGGGCTTTAAGGTCCCTTCCAACCCAAATCAGTCTGATTCCATGATTTTTGATAGGCACTACCAAGGGAGGAAAAACCTCCTGCACTGCCCTGGATCCTTGTCCACATCTCCCAACCTCTCCTAAGGAGTTCACCCAGCACCATCCTCATCTCCCCAGTTTCCTGCACCCCTGAACACCCCTTGCCCAGCCAAAATCCAGCAGCACCCTCCTTGTAGACACAATATTTTACAGATGCCACAAGTCCCCATGCACACACAGCCCCTTGCATCTTTTTGGTCTTGGCAATGCATTATTCATGCATTGCCTTGTTCCTTTAAAAGCTGAGAAGAATGGAGAAAGATTAATTCCCAGGGGAAAAAGAAATAATAATAATAAAATAAACAGGCAGGATTGCTGCCTTTTTTTTCTCTTTATTTTTATAAGGACTTGGATCCATTCAAAGAGCTGCCTTCTCCAGCCCTCCTGTGTCACTGCTGATTGAGTTTCTTCCCTCTTCACCTCCTGGTTCTGTTGGAGTATCTTGTCTCCTTAGTATTTCTGTCGCACTTCCTTTTCATATGCCTGAAATACACACTATTGTGTTCCAACTTTTAGTTTTTGTGCAGGGATCCCTTTCATGTCTCATCTTCTGTAAAGTCCTTTTTTCTTGGCAGTCAAGTGCATGAATGTTTGCTGCCAGGAGATTTTGCTTCTATTGTATTCCAGACATATTATAAGAATTTTTATATACATTTTTTTTTGTTCTATATTGTCTGTGAGGTGTTTCATGGGTATTTTTTTTTCCATGCTAGCATGACTTTTTTCCATGTGAAGGCTGCCTGGCTCTTGCCCCTGTGCACAAGAGAGCAGCATCCTCAGAAATGAGGGGTGAAAGGGCAGGAACCAGAACAACACTGCTCAGGTTCACAGTGGATTTAATTATATTTCCCCACATTACAAGTGGGTTTATTGCCAGAATTCTCTTTGCAGAACCAGGAAAGCAAATAGAGTGGTCTGCACCAGGCCAGACTGGAAATAACACCCTAAAAAATTAACAACCAGGAATTTCTGTCCCAGTGCCTGTGAAAGGACTTCTCTGCTAATCCTGACTTAAATCACCACTGAATTGTTTTCTGCTGCCAAGAGTCACTTCTTATAACTTTAGTAACAGTTTACAGGCTTAACAACAGCTTAACAAAGCTCCCAAATGACCAAAATGAGAGAGGAAAAGTGTTTTTTAGGAAGGACAAGGGCATGAGGCTCTGGGATGCTGAGGTGGAGAGAAGAGCCCACCAGCCCTGCCAGATCCCCATCCGCCTCCCCAGTTAAACTGGGATGTTAAACCTGATCTCAGCAGAGGCTCCTGTGACCACAGGAGCCAACAGAAGTGGGTCCCCATCACCCTGATCACATGAGAACAGTCTCAGAGCAGGGAACAAGCACAACCACCAAGGGCTCCAAGACCCCCAGGCTCTCCAGACAAGCCACACACAGTTCCCATGGGAAGCAAAGAGAAAGGGGCTGCAGCCACTGTGTCCCTCTGGCACACTCAGCACTTCCCTGCAGGCCCAGGACAGGCTGTGCCTTCCTCCCCTGCCCACACACTCCTCATTCCACCAGGCCAGGTTGGACAGGGCTTGGAGCAGCCTGGTCCAGTGGAAGGTGTCCCTGCCCATGGCAGGGAGTTGAGATTAGATGAGCTTTAAGGTCCCTTCCCACCCAAACCATCCTGGGATTCTGTGAACTGCTCAAAATACCGTGGATAAAGTTTTGCTGCAGTGACTTCTGTGTGTTGCAACACAGGAACCCACATTTTGGTTACTCAGCAGTGTCAAACCTTCACTCTTCATCTCTCTGCCAAGCTGAAGGAGCCCTTCCCGCAGCTCAGCCTGGTTCCTCAAGCTCTGCTCTTCCTCACATCCCACATCCCACCTCTCCAGGTCACGGAAAAACTCTGCAACCTCTTTAATCAGCCCACAAAGTTCCACCAGTACAACCCAGTCACGCATCAAGAGCAACAGCCTCAACACATGGGGTGTTTCTAATCCTCTAGAAGTGAAAACATCAGAAAACCCAGAGTTTTTACGACTTCAAACAACTCCACTGGGGCCCTAAAGTCAGAACAGCTTCTGGAGAGATTAGTTCTCCCATAACACACTTGTGCCCAGGCTTTCTGATCTCTATCAGCATCCCTCAAAGAGCAGCTCCTTTTTCCACCCGTTCTTTGGACCCCTCTCCTCAATTCTTTGCCTAATTACTGTTTGTTGGTTGTTATGGCAACTATGGATTTCTCTCGGCACCCAACTCTCATTATTTGGCTGCAAATTGCAATGGTGGACAAATGCAAATGGGGTTTTAAATTTTGCTTCCTTGCCAGCCTTCCTGGTAAATCCCCCCAAAAGTATGAGCTGTCCCGTTGGCTTGATTGGACTGTGGTTATCAGGGAGCCTGAAAAGCCACAGAAGAGCCCTCAGAACCCCGTGGTAGGTAGGGAATGACATCCTTTGAGACTCCCAGCACACTCCCATGCAAAGGATCACAAGCAGGACCTTGTTTCAAAGTAGACATTAATGTACAACTCACCCACTGCATCTCACACCTGCTGGGACACTCTTCCCCACACACTCATTAATAATTTAAGCCAGGCACACCCCAGAAGTCAGGTTGGGATCAACTCAACCCATTCCAGATGAGGCTGAATGCTCCAGCAGCACTGCAGAACAGAGCTTGGGACCATTTAATTCAGCCAACACAAGAGCACACCAAGAAAGGAAACCTACAGCTTTCCCCATGTGTCCTTATCACCTTGTGCACACTCAGATATCGGATTTTAACAGCTCAGGGATACGAGGCTGATTCCACCAGCAGGTACCAAGTCACCCTGCACTGCCAAGGAACACAGCCCTCCTCTCTGTTCCTCAAGCATCTCACCCCAAGGAGAGCAGGAAGCCCCTGGGCCTTCAACATTTCAATTAAAGTCAGTGAAAGCCCTGCTGTGAACTCCATTTCTTAATGGACATGGGTTTCCTTGGCTGTGGTGGATCCTCAGTGCCATGGGATCAGCTCTGCCAGAGCTTGGATATCTCCTCTCATTCAGCACAGTGTCCCAGGGAAGCACAAGGAATCAGCTGGAAAGCAAGCACTGCACCCTCCTGATTTCCATCCACATCAGCAGCACCAGGTGACCAGAGTGATAATATGAGGGGAGAAAAAAAATCATTTGCCCTGGGCTTGCAAAGACAACAGCACCTTCCTGAGCTGGGATCCAGCTCCCGAGAGCGTGAGGAGGATTCCAGTGAGAGGTTTGGCAGATTAATATGCCCCACACACCACAGGGGTTTGCATGGTCAAACACTCCACACTCTGCACTGCATTACCAGCCAGAAAACAATGCAGGTCTCATCTGCTCCTGACCCCTCGTTATCCATCACACTTGTCTGGTCCCCTCTACTCTGAACTTCAAGCATTCCAGGAAGGATATTCCGCCTCCGGTCCCCACGGACCTGCCCTGCAGCCAGGGTTTTGCAAGTGATGAATTGTTTTCAAGGCTGGCACACACCAAACCACACCAAACCCAGCTGTGGTGTTCTCCACCAAAACTAAAGCAAACATGGGATTGCTGGGGATGAAATCCCTTGAGGGTAGAGCACGTAATTTAATTTCCAGGCATGTCCAGCAAAGCAAAAAAAAGGCTGGATCCAACTTGGACAATGGACCACGGACCACATCCCATTTTCCTTCTAAACCAGAGCAAGGATCACCCAGAGGGTTGTGGAGCCCTGGCACAGCTGCCCAGGGCAGTGGAGGAGTCCCCATCCCTAGAGAGATTTAAAAACCATGGGGATGTGGCACTTGGGGATATGGGTTAGGGATGGGCTTGGCAGTGCTGGGAAAACAGTTGGGAAAAAAGCCCTTAGAGGGCTTTTCCAACCTAAATAATTCTGGGATCCTTCCACTCCTCCATGAAGGGTTTCTCTGGTGGGCAGCACTCACTTTTCCCAGGCATCCATTTAAGTAACCCATGAAAAACAGGAAGCCCCATATGGTACCATCAACAACTCACCACCCCACAGCACAACCAGGACCCAATCACCCACCCACTGCTTGCAGCCTGCCATGGACATTTTCCTGGCAAAGAAATCTGGTTTTAAGACCACAAAAAATGCCCAGTGGCTGTGGAAGGACCCAAATTCTTCCTGCTCCTCCCACAGTGGCCCATCCTTTCCGTGCAGCGCTCTGCCCGCTCCGGATGAGGAGGAAGTTGCTCCGTGACATTCACGGAGTGTCTGCTGATGGAGAGCTCTGTTTACTGAGGCAGCTGGGGAGGGACCCACCATCAGCTCCCAGCGTGTAGGAGATCAATACTGTAATTGGGGCTGTTTGTAGCACATGAACTATTGTAGCTGTAGGGGAAGGGAGGGGGGAGCAGGGTGGACTGGCTGAGCAGGGCCTTGCTGCCCTCTGCTGTGCTCCATGGTTAGTTTTGGGATGGGTGATGGAGATGGAATTGCATCCCAAATGCACTGACAGAGAGCACTAACCCACACCCCTCCTGCTGCACACTGTGCAGACCTCAATATCCCCCCCCATCTATCCCAGCTGTGGACCCCCCACATTCCCTCTGCAGGCAGGTAAAGGGTTGAATCCCTCTTTTTTTCAACTTAAATACAGATTTAACACATAGGAAATCACAAAAAAAAAATAAATCTTCAAAGTGATTTCAGAGGGCCTGGGAGGAGGGAGCTAAAAACCCACCAGCTGGTTGGATTGGGAGGAAAGGGAGAAAATGAAGAAATGAAGTGTTCCAAGTGGCAGTAATCAATAAAGCATCAGGAGACTGACACTGAGCCCTCTGCTCAGCCTGGGAGAGCAATTAGACAGCCAGTGATGGAAACCCCCCCCTCACCAGGCAGTGCCTCCTCAGGGGAACAGGGCTCCCCTCCCCAGCCCATCACCATGGCAGAATTCCTGAGCAGGCCCAGAAGCCTGGGTACAGGAGGGAATGAGCACTAGCTCCACCTTAGAGAAAATAAAGTGATGGAAGGTCCTCTTTATCTCTCTTCCCATCCCTGGAAGTGTCCAAGGCCAGGTTGGACAGGGCTTGGAGCAACCTGGGCTAGTGGAAGGTGTCCCTGCCTGTGGCAGGGGTTGGAACAAGACAAGCTTTAAAGTCCCTCCCAACTCAAACCATTCTAAGATTCTTCACCTTCTCCCACCTTTTGGGAAGCAAAAGCAGCTCCTGACTTGGGATGTACTAAAAGAGCCCCAAGTGCTGGGTTTTTGGCCAGTCTGGGAGCTTAGATCAAGGTGTGGTTTCACTCCCTGCCCGGATGGTGGGTGCTCAGGTGCCTTTGTGGGCACTGTCTGCCACCTCGTGGGCACTGGGAAGACTTGTCCCCCGGGGTTTATTTCCCCTCTTTATCCTTATCAAGCACTTATCCCAAGTCCAGGCATCACTTCAGAAGTCACTAAGCTGGCTTTACATTGAGGGGAATTACTCATAGGTCAGTATCAAATATTAAAAGCAGAGTTGTATTGACATATTCTGTGTATATTCAACACTTCCACCAGTAAATTGCCTTTTTCCTTCTTTCCTTTGGGCTTCCCTGAGCAGCCTGAGGGCTTCCTGCTGTGTCCTGCTGTTTAATTGCACCTTTCCATTCCCCCATCCTCTCTCTCTCTGGCTGGAGAATGGTTGGACCTTGCTGGGAGCACAGAAATCACCTGGGCCAGCAGGCTCTAAAGTTCTGGTCCTCTCCAGCAGGGAAAACCTTCACTACAGCCTCTCCCACCTCCCCTGCTCAGCACAGCAGTCTCAGGAGCAAACCCTGCTGCCAGGATTTAAGGGAAGTGTGACCTCTTTAGCATCACACCAGAGGAAATCATCCCCCCCCACCACCTATTCCAGCTTCTTCTCACTGCCTTTCAACCTCCAGCTCCAAGAGCCACTGAATGGAAAAGTCTCAGCTGCAAGTCCCAAATCCCACCATCATCCCCAGAAAGCACCTCAGACTCTGCTCCTGGAGCCAACTTGGAGTGACCTCCATTTCCAACACAAAGGGGTCTGAGCCTGCTTTTCCTCCTCCCTGACACCTGCAGAAGCCTCCAGTGGAGGATGGACAAGAAAAAGGGAATAAATGAATATATCAGGCATCCTTTGCATGGGAGCCTGCAATGCAGATGGTCTTGGGGAGGCCACCTCAGCCTGAGCATCACCCACCTCCCAACTCCCAGTGATGGATGGGAGGGGAACAGCCCAGGAACAAAGGAGGTACTGGGCAGTTTGGCAGCTTTTGTACAGCTGGGATAAAGAGTTTCCCTCCTCCTAACCAGGCCAGGGAGGTGCTCCATGGCAGGTGGAGATGCAGCCCCAGCCACTTATCAGAACATTAAAGTTCTCCTAAGCTGCAGAGTTAATTCCTCAAACGCCCTTTCAAAGGCCCAGATAAATACAATCTGGGAGCATCTCCGCTCCCTCGGCTCACATATCTTTAGTCAGGCAGAGAGATAACATTTCCTACAGATTGAGACAGTTTAAGCAAAGGTTGCTGGTTAACCTTTCCAGCAATAGCTGTTTCCAGGGCTCCGGTTTCCCTCCCCAGCCAGGAGAACCACTGGAAGCCCAGCTGCTGCCTGTGCAAGTGCTCCCAGGAAGCCATGGCAGGATGCTGCCTCCCCAGACACTCAGTTCCAAGGGTTACAACTCATCCTGTGTGTTTTGTCAGTGCTGATGATGCTTCCAGGATGGAATGGGAAGTGTTGTTATTCCATTATTACACCATCCCCAGCCCTGTGTGGACATACCTTTGCAGTGCACTGCAACTCAACCTACTAAGTCATCTTTACCTGGTTTTCAGTGGTTCAGGCCAGAGTGTAACATCTTTTTTCTCCCAGTCTCACTACAGGAAGGCTGTAAATACCCTCCACAATGCTGCTCATACCTCACCTGTGCAATGGGAGCTGTAGACCATCCTGACCTTGAATGAATTGGGCTCCAAACGTATCCCCCAAGCTCTTCCCAGATGCAGCAGGACATTGCAGACTCTGCTGAGCACCACAACTTCAGTATGGCCCATGGAGAAGCTCCTCTCAACAACATCCAAGCACAGCCCAAACCCAGCTCTCAAAACTCAGAGCTGAGAGGAGTTTGGAGAGAGGGTTTTAGCTGAAGTTGTCATCACAGGGTCCAAGCAGGGCACAGCCCCACCCCAGACTCCTCTGCTTGCCTGGGATGGGCTCCAAGGGCAGCAGAATTGGATTCCTTTGTCATTCATCCCCCACCACAGGAGCCCCCGGACAAACATGCAGCACCACAGCGAGATGGGGAACATCTCCAAAGCCATGGCTGGCAAGGGAGGGAAGGAGGAATACCGGCAAATGACAGAGCCCTTATCTTAATTACAGGCTTATTTGCATTTAAATGAAGGTTATTCTATAATTACCACCAAATGTTTTGTGTTGCAGCTGAAATACCTCTCCATGGGCTGTCAAGCTCCTTCCCATTTTCATTTTCTCTTGCCATTCTTCTGCTTTCTAATCAGCTGGCACGTGCAGGGAGGGATCCAGACAGCAATGCCAGCCTTCGGGGAGGGGCCTGGGTACCTCCACAGCCCACAATTCCTCCCTGAGGGATGGAGAGGATGCAGCTTCCTGTCTTCCTCCACCAGCGCCGTGGGGCATAGGCAGCTCTGAAGTTTAGGCACTGGGTTTTTGCAGACTTCAAGTGTGAAACCAAAGAGTTTTCTCTGAGTACACAAACACAATTAAGTCAAACTTGTTGCATCAGGGTGCTGTGAAAGGCACAAGTGTGGGAAAAGGCAGTAAGAGATCGAATTCAGGGAGAAAAGGAGTTTGGAGGAAGAGTCTCACGCATCCATCTCAGAAATTCCCTAAGCCACAGGATGCTGGAAAATAGCATCCAAGGACATCTCCAGCGTCTCCTGTCCTTTTGCTGTCCATGGTTATTCCTGCAGGCAGGACAGATAAACAGAACCCAGGGAGGTGTGTTTGCACTGCAGCTCCCACTGCCTCGCAGAAGACAAAGCACTCCCGCAGAGAAAATAACACCCAGTTACATCATTCCCAACAATGACAGTGAACAAACCCCTGCAAATGGCCGAATTAAAGCTGAAAAAGAGCCTTCTGCCATCTCCTACACTGATTCATCCAGCCCCTTTAACAATCCCCTGAACCTTTTCTCTCTCTAGGCAGGAGACCCACATTAACCAACCACCCCATACGGGGCTGAACAGCTCTTTGAGACACAAAGTCTCCTGTTTACGAGTGGTAGTAATGCAAATAGACAGTTATCTCCCACTAGACCCATCTCTCTCTGCTCTTCCCAGGGCTCAGTCCCAGCTCCTGCAGGCTCTGCATCCCCCTGCCAAACTCCAAGTCTCTGCCTCCATCTCATGGAGAGACTGGATCTCTTCAGCTCTGTTACTTTTTTTTCCCTTTAAACCGGATAAAACCCACCCCTCTCTCCCCCAATTTCATGTAGCCCCAGGCAGACTTTCTGCATGGAAATTTTGAGCCTGAACAATTACCGCTTGGCAGAGAGTTAACTGGCTGCAAACAGGATCTTATAATGGGCAGTCCTGGCTATAAACAACTTGAGTGGCTTCATTTAAAGCAAGTTCCACACCTCGGGATAAATCCTCCCCCCGCCCCGTCCCCATCCCCTCTCCCTCAGCCCATTTCACAGCTATTTATGTTTAATAAGAGGCAGCAACAGCAGCACGGGAAGTGAGCAGCACATCCACCACGGGACTTGGGTGCTGATGAACACACCGAACCCGTTCATCTTCTTCCTCCCTCAGCACAGATTTAAGGGCAAAGCTCTCCAACGAGCCCCAGTCCCCACAGGATAACCAGCTCCTGTTTTTCCGGCAATCCCACCAAGGGATGCAACAGCCCCCGCAGTCAGAGCTGCCTCTCTGGGATTTCCAAGGGCAAATTCCAGGGCTGAACTCTGTATCCGACTGGCAGGTGGATACAGCTGCATGTTACACCTCACTGAGGTCCAGCTCAGCACCATATTTAGGCTGGAAAGGATCTGCTCAGGCAACAGAAGGACCAACCCTCAGGGAGAATGAGGCCTGGTCCTATCCCAGCAAGTTAAAAAAGGCAGGAGAGAGTCATCCAATACAAGGTTTGTTCCTTCTTCTAAAGGCACAATCTATCTTCTAAACCGTCCACTGTGTTAGAGGGACTGGAGGCAGATTAATTTTGTTTTTTCAGAAAGTTTTGGAGAGTCTTTCAAGAACAAATCACCAAATTTCCCGACACATCCAAGTTTGGGGAAATACCTGCTTTTATATCATTTGCTGTAACAAAGATTGTCAACATCCCCATAGGGGCCATTCACTTAAGAGCTGGACTTGATGATCCTTGTGGGTCCTTTCCAACTCAGAATATTCTGTAAAATCTGTCAACATGTCATTGTTATTTTAATATATGGATTAATGTGTGGCAGGAGTGGCCAGTGGAGCCAGTGTGATGCCAGCAACAGTGAGATGGAAGGTTTTGTTTCAGACCCATCTTTAAGACACTGGTTTATACAGAAAGCAGCTTCCCAGTGTTCTACCTGGATCCCTGGAAGAGCCCAGCACTGCAGGAATTCCAGACATCCCACACTGGAGTCAGTGTTATGTTCCCCTTTGCTCCAGGGCATTCAGTACAAAATGAAACTCTTCCAAGCTTCTAATCTAGTTAAACGTCTATTCCAGGCCTTTACTCCTCTGCAAAGGGAGGAAAAAAAATAAAAAAGGAGGAAGAAATATCACATCTCTCTTCCTTCTGCATCTCCCTCCCCTCTGCCTTCAAGTGCTCCTTGGAGTGTCTCAGTGGAATCATGTTTATATGCAGTGAGTGCTGTTGTTAGTTAATAACATCGCGAGCGCTGAACCTCCCTAATGAAAGAGAGAGACAACATAAGCTGTCATTTCAAACAAACATGCAATCAGGGTCCCAGCAGCTCTGAAAATATTATCTTCCCCAATTTCACGGGCTTCATGCAGGAAATAGGCTGCTTTCATGGAGATTCTGGTGCGTGGCTCCTCACAGACGGGATTTGGGAGTGGTGGGGACACATTAAAGCCATGAAATTGGCTGGGCTGTGAAGGAGGAATTGTTTTAACAGCTGGAGCCAGGAAGGACAAATAAGAGCAGTGATTGTATCTTCATTGCTCATCGTAGCCAATGCACCAGACAAGTTGTAATTAGACTGCGAAGAGTTCAAGGTTTGATAGTGAAGGCTTTGAGATCATGGTTAGACACAGCATGTTTGTCCTGCCCCATGACCACCCTGTCCCTTTGAAAAGGGGGGAACAGAGCTCCTGTCAGGCCCTTGGAGCTGCTGGAAATGCTCCTTGACCTGCACAAGAGCAGTGCCTGGGACTCTGTGCCTGCACATTGTGCTTCTTCCTCCTCCCCGTCCTCACAACACACACATCAAAGAATCCCAAGTGGGTTTGGGTTGGAAGGGACCTTAAAGCCCATCTTGTGCCACCTCCTGCCACGGACAGGGACACCTTCCACTAGACCAGATTGCTCCCAGACCCATCCAACCTCTCCTGAACATTTCTGTCTCCAGAGCTTTAAAAAAAACCCTGTTTTCCAGCCTTGGGATGATTTCCAGCTTTAAGATGATATCCAGCTTTAAGCTTTAAGGCTACAGAGTGATGCTGATTTAGAGCAGCTGGTCAGCTCCATGTTTTCAAGACCTCAATAATCTGAAGCATCAATTCTCCTTAAGAGCCATGCTGATGATGACAGTGGTCCTTTCCATGCAGGCAAAGTTTCTCCTCCAGGTTCATAAGACTACCAATGAGGGTTTGCCAAACCACTGGGGCTTAGAGACCTTAGGAGAGCATGAGTTGCCTTCCCAGCCACAAACCACATTGCTCAGACCTGATGGAGGTAGGAGGAGACTTGCCTTTTTTTAACACCACCTCTTCCTCCTGATACCATCACCACCAAGTGATGCCATCATCTCCAAGGTGAGTGGAGGACAAGGACATGCCTCAACTTGAAAAGAAAACTTGGGATTACTCTGATGGAACTCAGGGAGAAAAATGTCAAGAAAAGGGGTTGAATTTTCCCTTGAAAAACATCTATTTTGGTCACCACTATAAGTAAAAGCACCTTAGAAAAAGCCATGTTGCCCTTATATACTGGTCAGCTCTGGCCATCATGGAGTAGAAGGAGAACAGGGTGAGAACAGCCCAGCCCCACACCAATGCTTGTGGAAAGGGATAGAGTTAAGGGAGGCAAATCACAGCAAAAATCTCTCCCTGCAGGTAAAAAAGGGTTAATTTCCCCCCAGATCAACATTTTAATAGACAACCACACCCCACCCAGGACCTCGTGGGACAGACATGAGGGAGGTGACGGCGCTGCCGCCCGAGCTTGGCAGCCCAATTCCAATCAGGCTTAAAAACTCTTGTGACATTTAAGAAAAATCAACAAGCATCTCAAGTGCTGAGGGGACGAGGCACATCACTGGCTGAATGTCACATTTCAAGCTGCAAAGATAGCAGCTGCTTTATCTCCTCAAGCAGGTGGTGGGGCTGGTAAATAAGGCACCGAGGACCAGATTCTGCTCTTGCACCTGCATCCCTCCCTTGCCTGCTATGGAGAGACTCTGGAATTGCACCAACATCACAGACAGCCAGGATGGGACTGACTGGAGAGTCTATTAAACTTTAATACCTCTGAGCATCAACAACAAGTGTGCTACCAGCCCCCTGCCCCACTTCAAATATCTCCACGGGTCACAGTCACACCAGTAAAAGTTTATTGATTTAAATTGGCAGTGCCCTTTTGGAATCAGTTGTCGTTCTGACTGATGTACAGATATGAGCAAAAGGACATTTGGAGCATTTTAATACACTTTTTACTGCATTATCTCTCACCAGGATCTTCGCTGCTTCATGGAAATTACTCACATAGCAAGTAGAAGAACCCAATGTAATTAACGACCTGGCAACTCTATAATGATCCTTTCTACATAAAAAGGTCTTCCCTATGCTATGAATAGACTTCAAGTAATTTATTGTGAGCCATATAAAGAAGAGACTGCTTTGACCTTGGGGATTTTAAGTTGTGGTGGTTTTTTTTTTTTTTAACAACCATAATTGCAAGGAAGATTTTAAGCGATGGCTGTTAAAGAAAAATTTTTAAATGCAATGTGAAAAGAACCATCAGGACCAGCCTTCCAAGAGAATATTAACAAGCATCCTGTGCATCACTTAGGGGTGAGATTTAAAGATTAAACAATAGAATCCTTGCATTTCTTATGGGCGTTACTCTAAACTTCAGTGCACTAAAACACAGATCTGGTTTTACTCCCGTGAGTAGCTCCCAGGAAATTATGAACACACAGGAAAGCCAAGAACCAGCAGTTTCACTGCATCCTCCAGGCTGTCCCATGAAGCTGATCCACCTTTTATGAACTCAGCCAGGATGAGCCATTGTTTTTATAGAATCACAGAATGTCTTGATTTGGAAGGGACCCACAAGGATCAGAGTTCAACTCCTGGCCCTGCACAGACACCCCAACAATCCAACCTGAGAGTGTTGTCCAAACCCTCCTGGAGCTCTGGCAGCCTTGGGGCTGTGCCCACTGCCCTGGGGAGCCTGGGCAGTGCCAACCACCCTCTGGGGGAAGAACCTTTTCCTAATATTCAACAGAACCTCCCCTGACCCAGGTCCAGCCATTCCCTCGGGTCCTGTCCCTGTCACAGAGATCAGATCAGTACAGCCCCACATGAGGAAGCTGCAGACAGCATTGAAGTCTCCCCTTTGCCTCCCCTTGTCCATGCTGGAGAAATGTTTTGCACATATTTAGCCTGTAAACCCTCCTCTAGCAGCACGTGGACCCTTTTGCTCATCCAAACCTCTTTCCTCCCCACCCTGAGCTGTCTGTGCACACACCAGTGCTCCTCATCATTAGATGGAGCTCACCCATGATTTACTGCCACGGGCTGGCGGTGAATTGTTGGTTTTATGTCCACCCTGATGGCTTCAGATTGGCTTTTACTGTTTGCAGTAAAGCCTTTACTCTCTCCATCTCACTCACATGCCCCCTGCCCACGTGTTCTGTTTGCTTTCCCCTTGTTTCTCATTTCATCTGCCTCGTGCGCCTTTCATATCCCCCAGTCCCCTGCATTTTCACAGGGACACTACCACAGGCAGGTGATTTAAGCAGGGCTTGAGTTCAGTCTATCAGGGCTCTTTTCAAGGTCTTTGAGAGAGGCAGGGACACCTGGAAAGGGGTCACATCACACGCTGGATTAGTTGTTGCAGGACATCTAACACGATGTGCTGGAGTGACTTCCACCCTTTGAAGTACCCGCAGCTGTTTTGATTCCTTTCCCAGAGCTTTGGGGCTGCCTCGATTACAAGGAAACATGTTGAGAGAAGGAATAAATCTGGCCCAGGAAAGGGTAAGTTGCAGGTCTGACTGGAAAAAGCTGGGATGGAACCGCTTCTCGTCAGAGAAAGGAGATTTGTTGGGAGGGAAGAGCTCTGCAGAGTCAGGGTTTTTTTCCTGCAGAAATTTCATTTCACAGTAAAGACGGGGGAAAAAAATCACATCTGACAGCTTTGAATCATCCTGCTTTGATACTCCTCAAATCCAGTATTTGCATTGTTTCAAAACAACTTTAACCTCAGTCTTGTTTTCCCTCAATTGTTTCCCTGTTGTGCTTTTGCACAAAAAGACATAACTAAGGTAGTGCAAACCCAAGATATGTCGCTGCCTGTAACGTTTTAAAGGAGTTTGGAAATGCATTATTCTGCTCCCATTCAAATCAAAGCCACCATCACCAAAACTCTCAGCTGAAGACAGAGTTTTCCTGGTGGAAGGGCATAAAAATGTATTTTCTTTGTATTTCAAAATTCATGCCTCGGATGAGAATGAAGTTACCCCTTCCATCAAGTGGAAATGCTTGAAATAGTCAAGAGGCATCAAATTGACAGCAAAACACAGTTTGTTTCACCTCTTCCTTATCATATTAAATATACAGGATTAAATTTTTATATGATTTAAGCTTTAATTAAATGTGAGAATGATATTTAAGAGAAACAAAGAAGCGACAAGTCAATACCCACTACTTTGATTTCGAGTCGCTTCAAATGCCGGGAGAAGTGATGAGGCTCAGCAGCAGCTAAAAAAAAAAACCATCTTCCAGAAGAAAGTTATTCCCCCTGCAAAAAAATTAACTAAAAATAAACCCCCCTCTGCCATCCTGCTTCCTATTGACTGTCAGATCACATCACTCTCATAGCTCACATTAAAAAATTAAGTCTGTAACTGCAGAGAAACATCTCCCCATTGCTTTTATAGCTTCTTGCCACAACGAGTGATACATCTCCATTATCCCCCCACACACAATGGATCTGAGCTCACATCATAAATAACACTTCTGTGTAACGAAGGTACACCGAGGAAGCACAGGCATAAATTAACACTCAGCCATGGAACTCCAAATAGTATTTTAGGCCTTGTCAGAAACCAATTATGCAAAATATCCTCCTCTTGAAAACCTGCTCGTGATACTTCAAAGAATTACCTCGTTCCCAATGCCGTGGTCAAGGCACGGGGATGTGGATTGGGAAAGGAGGGCTTAGCTGGGGGATGCTCAGATGATTAAAGCCTCTAAAGTCATCTAATTACTGACATCATGGCTTGAAAGTATCTGTGCACTTCCAAAAACATTCTAATTTGCCATTTGTAATGAAGGTGCCTCCACTCAGAGCTGAGCCTGTTATCCTAAGTCAGTGAATATCCTCAAACCTGATGCTCCTTGTGGGTCCCTTCCAGCTCAGGGTTTTCTGTGATTCTATAAATAAGAGGGACTACCTGGAATGAGATTTGCAGGGTTTAATCAAAGATATTACCAATAAAGCTTGTGCTGCCTGTATCTTCACACCATTTTGGCCACAACCCAAAGGAATACAGCATCACCTTATTCCAGCCAGGAATGAAGATTAAACACCTTCCTCAAGGTCACACAACCCAGCGGGAGAGATGGGCAAAAATGAGTAGCATCCATTATCTTTCCATCCCAGGTTCGATATCCAGGACTGGAACTAGTCAGAAATCACTAAGTGGCTGCAAAAAGCTTGGCTGCTTTCCCTTGGAGTGAGGAATGGGTCTGAAAATCCCTAAGGATGTTTGCTAAAGTCCTTGGCAATTGTTTATCAGCACGGATGTAATTGTCCCAACAACCCTGTCCCTAACAAACCAGCAGTTGGGTTTTTTAATCCTCTTTGTTCTGATGTTCCTCCCTTAACCATCAGCTATTTAGATTTTAAGATTTCCATGATTCTCCCCCAAAAAACACATCCCAAGCACAGCTCCTGTGGATCCTTGGGCACCACGTTGGCTGCTCACACCTCCCTCAACTCAGAAGAGTTTGCTGCAAATCTGCCAGCAGATGTGATTTCCAGCTGGGTCTATAGACCAACCACAGCAGGTTCATTAATAACAATTATTAAGTGCTTTATGTTACAAATTAGGCCTGTAGGAATACAAAAATATCCAGCAGGTTGGTTTACAGGCTCATGTCGGGAAGAACTGTAAATTCCCATTGTCACAACAACATCACCATGGCAAAACTGGGAGAAGAACCCATCATAAATAAGGCTTTAAAATAGCTAAATCATCATTGGATGCAAGGGCATAAATTAATAGTCAGATGAAACACCACAGAAGGGCTCAGATAACAACTTGCATGCATCAAACACAGAGATTTTTGGAAGCTGCATGGAAAACATCTTCCTTTTCTGCTTCCCAACACCCAGAAACAACAACACTGGTCCAGGCATTTTGCTTATAGTACAATAACAACTGTCTACCAACATCCTTTGGGAATAGAAAAGTCAGGAGAGAGAGGGGCTGGTAAAATGATGGAGGAAGGGAACAAATCACCCTCAGCCATGTCCTCAAGAGCTGACACTCAGCCAGCACTGGCTGGGAAATGCAGTGGAGCAGGATGACAGGAGGGAAAAACCAGAAAAAATTTCATTTAATTATTTTATTCCCCATTTAATTATTTCCTTCCTACCAGCCTCAGGGACAGTCTGCCCTGGAGAGACGATGGGGCTTCTGCTCCATCCTCATACTAATAAGCTTCAGCTCCCCAGTGCGTGGCACCACAGCAGCAGGACAGGGGGCAAAAGCCTCAAAACCAGAAGAAACCATCCTTTTTTACCCCCAGAAAAGACAGGGAAAAAAAGCATTTCCCATCTCCTCACCCAGGAGTCCCCACAAAGAAACATTCCCAGGATCCTCTCGAGGGTGCAGAGGACGCAGATAAAATGGAACTGTGAGTGTGAGAAGAGACGCCGAGGCCACAGATCCCACCAGGGACATCTCAGGCATTTCTTTCCAGTCGCTTCTGCCCGGGGCTGGATGCGAGGCAGCAGAGGAGAGGGAGCTTCTTCATCCCATTACTGGGCCCTTGAGGCATCCAGTTCCCCCCACCATGAAAATTTTAATAAAACCGGCGCATCGACTTTCAATTAGGAGGCCGTAAAACGGTTCATTTTCATCTGTTTGTTGCACAGTAACACAGATCCTCGGGAGAAAACAGCGCCTTTTCCAGACTGTCTGCGACGCACAGAGCATTAATTGAATATTCTGTTGAAACCACCTTCAATTAGTGCCTCTGAGTTTTGCCTGACATTCATCACTGCGACTCCCCCCATTCACGTTTGGGCTTTCGTGGTTGCTCACATCACATTAACTTGCAGCATTAGCCCGAAAATAACAATTTTATTTGCTAATGAGACGCTGGTTGGTGGAGGGAAGGCTGCTGCATGAGGCAATGGCTTTGTGGCATCCAGCAGAATGAGTTCCCCAACCAGCAAATAATCAGTATTGGTGATAAATTCCTTCTCCAACCCAATCTACAGCGTCGCCCTTCCAGTTTGCTGCATGGAAAAGTTAAGGCCAAGCCCATGGTTGATGTTATGTGATATGGATACAGCAACTTATTGGAGTTCCCCCACCAGCCTGGGAATCAGAATTAAGTGCATTCACACCCCTGATGGAACTCAAGCTATAAAAGTTTGTCCTGTGCATCCTGAAGTGCCATCAAGGAATAAATTTCTATTTTTTTTTGGCCATAGTTGCAGCAAAATTCAAGCCAGGAGACAGATACAAGGACAAAAATCTCACTCCTGTTAATACTGCTGACTGCAAGTCTCCCCCACACCAAGGGACAGCTGTAGCCATCCATCCCAGGGCTGATTTCTCCCAAAAAAACAAGGAGTTTTGCAGAAAACACTGTCACAGACTCATCAGTTCGCAGATTACATGAGTCTCTGCTGAGATACCAAAACTTCAGTGCTCCCCCTCCCTGCCAAGCAATCCCTCAGCATGGAGCAGAGATGCTGGAAGATATTCTGGTGAAAAGGTGCTTTCATCTCTCTCAAAAAAAAAATATTTCAAATTTTATATTCCTCTCTGCTGACTGGGGGATCTTTTTCTGCTGAGTCCCAACACACAGCGACCTCCTTCCCACTCATTTCAGCAACTGCCAGAGTCTCTGCAGACACTGATGCAGGAGGCAAAGGGGAGCCAAGGTGTCTGTCAGGCACCAGGAGCTCAGGACCAAACAGCCCCCGGCAGCACAAGGAATGACAGGACCAAGGAGACTCAGCGGGCGCACGGATGAGGGATTCCGACACGTTCCACATGGCTGTGCCTCCTGTAGAGAATGGAAACGGTTCAGCTGGCTCAGGGCATTACAGAACAGCAGTAAATCCTCACAGAATCCCACAGTCACTTAGGTTGGAAAAGACCTCCAGGATCATTGAGTCCACCCTGTGCCCCATCCCCACCTTGTCCCCCAGCTCAGAGCACTGAGAGCCACGGCCAGGCCTTCCTTGGGCACCTCCAGGGGTGGGGACTCCACCACCTCCCTGGGCAGTTCCAATGCTTAACTACCTGTTCCAGAAAGACATTTTCCCAATATCCAACATAAACCTCACCTGGTGCAACTTGAGGCCATTTTCCCCTTGTCCTGACCTTTGATCCCTGGGAGCAGAGCCTGATCCCTCCCCGGCTCCACCTCTTGTCAGGGGGTTGAAGAGAGTGAGAAGGTCCCCCCCTGAGCCTCCTTTTCTCCAGGCTGAGTCCCCCCAGCTCCCTCAGCTGCTCCTGCTGCTCCAGACCCTTCCCCAGCTCCATTCCCTTCTCTGGACATGCTCCAGCCCTCCCATGACTTTCTTGTCATGATGGGCACATCATGACTGGACACAGCACTTGAGGTGCCTCACGTGTAAAAGCCAAGCCATGTAAGGAGGATCCATCACTTCCCTGGGACACAGTCTCAGCCTCCCCAGCTTTACAAGTGCTGGAGCATCATAAAAAGAAGAGGGAAGCAGATTTTGTGGAGCATATTGTCATTTAGGAGAGCACACTGTCACCTCCTGAGAGCACACTTGTCACCTCCCGAGGTGACACCTCTATTAACAAGGTGATATTAATAAGCAGATTTAACATGCAGAATTTTACCCACAGAACTGCAGTGACGTTTAACCTTGTGCCAAGTGCGCAGCAAACTGATTGTTTTAATTACAGGGTGGGTTGTTTTTGTTCTTTCCCCCACCTCTTGCAGCTCTGTTATGAGCTTCAGCCAGATCATGGGAAACCTTGGAGGAGAGGAGGGGTCCATCACAGCACCCAAAATCCACGTGCAATTAGAAGTTGGTCACTTGGATGAGCATTTCCAAGGCTATGACCACACATGCACTGATTGAGGTCCCCTCCCAGCCCCAAAATGCTGCTCAAGCCTCGGGCTGGGCAGTCCCAGTGCAAAGCACTGGGACATTTAAAGCTCAGCACGGGGCAAATTGCACTTGTTGTACATAAACCATCCACATTTACACCAGGGCTTGCAGTTGGGTTCTGGGCTTCCACCAAAGACAGGGGAAAACCCACATTTGCTTCAAACATAAACCAAAGCACAGCGGTTTTGAGGAACCCCTCACACCGGCCAACGTGGTTTTTTAATTGTTTCTTAACTTCCTATCAGCAAATCTGCAGAACACTCTAATATAATCAGGTCCTCTGCACAAGGGATTAGCAGGCTTATATCCTGTGGATCCAATCAGGGAAGTCTATCAGCAAAACATACTTATGTTGATACAGCTATTATAATCTGCATAATTCTTTCAAGTTCCCATATTTAATGGATAGCAAACAGAGTCATTACTGCTGCAACTTCCATCCCAAGGATCTCTCCGAGCCATTCACTGCAGTGTTTTTTATTATTCATAGCTTTAGTTATTGATTTTCAGGAGAAGATACATGCTTTTAAACACCATAAAAGCAAGGGAGGAAAACAAATAGCACCATTCCGAGATTAATGCGCTTGCTCATAATAAAAGTATGGCTGTCACATTGTGCTGGGTAGAGCTGATGGAGCCTTGACAAATTCCATGCAAAATGGCTGAGTTGCTTAAGCAGCTTGTTAAATAATTTAAAGGCAAGTTTTACTGGAGGCAGGAAAGTTCTTTCCCCAAATCCACTTGCTTCGATTTATGAGTCTGGAGTATGTTAATCAACACAAGTGTGGGACTCAGCAGGGATGTTGCTTCCCAGAAGGGCACAGACTGTGTGGAGGGTTTTCAGGGCCATAAATGATAAAGTGTGATCCCTGTGTGGTTCATGTCTGCAAGGTCACCAAGGCACAGTGCAGCTGACAAGCTTGGGTGCAGTGATTATCCATGTTCAAATCCTGGGACACCAGGAATTCTCTAAGGGGAAGTCAGATCTGGAAAGCACAAGAATCACCCAATCCTGTCCCTTCCCAGCTCTCCAGCACAGGACTGATCTCAAACTAAGACAACTTAATTAGACCCCAAATCCTCCCAGGGTCAGGACAAAGATTCTTCACTTCTTGCCCTGATGGATTTCCATAGGAAATGGAATCATGGAATCATTTAGGTTGGGAAAGCCCTCTAAGATGGAGCCAGCTGTTTCCCCCAGCACTGCCAAGGGCACAACTAACCCATGTCCCCAAATGCCACATCTGCACAGCTTTTCACTCCCTCCAGGGATGGTGACTCCACCACTGCCCTGGGCAGCCTGTGCCAGGGCTGGGCAACCATTTCCATAAAGAAATTTTCCCTGAAATCCAACCTAAACCTCCCCTGGCACATCTTGAGGCTGTTTCCTCATGTCCTGTTACTTGTCAGCCCAGTCTCCACCTCAGAACAACTCCCCTGTTCTCCCTGGCAGACACAGAGTTGCACTATTAAATCACCCAGGCAGATCAGAGCCATCAACCCTTGCAGAAAGACTCCCAGCTTCAGGATATTTATGGGAGGAACAGCTCCCAGTGCCCAAAAGCCCCTTCAAAATCGACATCACAGGACAGGCAAAGCCAAGCTCAGAACTGGCAGAGCATCACAAAAAAGCAACAACACACTTGTTCACTTAAAGGCTCACTTAGGAGGCAAGGAACCTTCCAAATTACAACACTTTTATAGCAACAAGGGTCCCACCATGGCCTTTTTGTTCCAGACACTATACAGACTGTCTCCTTATTAATAACCCTGCTTCCCAAGGAGGTACAAAACAAGGAAAAACACCCCCAAAAATCAAATGTAAGGAGCCAGTCTGCTCTAATACCCAGGCAAGGAGGGATATAACTAGAGGAAGGCTCTGCCATAACTTGTAAAACACCTGTACTCAATGTAGGCACCTAAAGAATCTTTTGAAACAACCCTCCAGGGCTTTGCTGGAGATGCTTTGGAGCTCCTGTTGGAGCTCAAGCTGAGAAAATCATCCTAAAAGCTTCACAAAAGAGTCAGGTGTGAATGTCAGCCACGTTTGATCTCCCAGTTCCCACTTTAAATAACAAGCCCATTTATTTGCTGGACTCAGAAGTTACTCACCCTCCAAACAACGCAACACCACAGGAAACAGCCCCATTTTCACTCTAGGGAGGGAACCAAGGGTGCAATTTATATTACCCCACCCTCCCTGTCCATCTCATCAAGCTGCTTCTGCTTTGCTGTGAGAGGAGGAGGGTGATGGCAGCCCCAGGATGAAGCTGCCTGCTCTGGCAGCACCTTGGCACACCTCTTCTGCATCTGAGGTACAATAAGAGGAATCACTCCTGAAGTAACTTCCCACGTAGGAAACTGTCCTCAAAACAGGGATTTACAGGAAATTTTCCTCCTCCTCAGCCCACTCAGCACACTCAAGCACACTTTAAAGCTTTTGAATGCTTTACAGCCCTGCTCCCCTTCTGATGGCCATCCTACAACTTTGTTAAAAGTCATACAGAGGCCTGGCTAACACAGAAAACTCCTCTATCCAGGTTCTGCAACACCCTACAAATTGCCACAGCTCCTTTTTAGTTTCAGGTAATGATAATTGTAAAATTCCCTGAACCCTTTCTGGGTCAATACATTGCAAACCTTCAGTCCAAATATGTCCCAAATATTTAACCTTTTCATCCACCCTTTATGCCTTATACACAAAAAAGCTTTTTAGCAAGAAAATCAAGTAATTTCACAGTGGCTTCTTTTACCACTTTTTCCTGTTCTCCTGATAGGAGCAAATTGTCCACATACTGCAATAACCGAACTCCTGGGGGAGGAATGAACTCCTTCAATATTTTTGCAAGGCTTGCCCAGACAGGACCAGTGCTTCCTTATATTGTCCATGTCAGTTGTTGCTTTATCATTTTCCCTTCTTCCTCTTGCTTCTGCTCAAAGGCAAAATCCTGTTTACTATCTTCTGTAAGTGAGCAAAAAGCATCCTTTAAATAAAGTAAGACCCATGAGATAGGTTTAGAAACCGCTTGACCTGGTTGTTTAAAGCTATTTGAAGAGGTTCTAGGTCTGATTTTCCATATTTTCCTGGGACTGCCCACGCTTCTGGGTGTATTTCAGCACAGGCTTTATCAGAGAGCATACAAAGGGCTACAACAGTATTAGCCTCTTTGTCATTCTTAATAATGTTCATTTGCATTCCTAGCTTAGCCATCAAATCTCTCCCTAGTAGATTACAATCACAATTAGGAACAAATAAAAATTCATGCATCTCATATTTATCTCCCACATCTATTAGCAGTGGTTGGATCAGGCACACCCACTCGTCTTTCCCGTTTACTCCTTGAATTGTTAAGGATCCCTTTGACAATTGTCCCCCCTTTGGCATAAAATTCCAAGTAGACCAAGAGGCCCCTGTACACTAAGTGCACTTCTGCTTGTTATCAAGGGCTCCAGTGTGGTGGGTCCTTGGTATAATGGGAGCCCCTGACACCCCTAACGATCCATTCCCATCAGCTGGTGGCCTCCTTCCTCACAAGGGCCCACTTGTCTCTGCAGACATTCTCTCTTCCAATGTCCTTCTTCCTTACAAATGGCACATTGATTCCTTTACAATCACTGGCTTGGCTGACCCCCTCCATCCCAGGAAGGCATATTCCTCTTAGATCCTGGTGCCACTCCCTTTCTCTTTGGTCCAGGGGGGGTCCCTGCATTTTTCCCTCAGGGGTTGTAAAAACTGTGTCATCACCTTTCCCTTCACCTCTGCCTTTTCCTTATCACTTCTGACATGCTCCTGGTATGCCCTTCTAAGCACTATTCACTAACGAGTAGATGCTAATCTGTCTTACTAATAAGCACACATATTTTGTTAATGAGCAGATACACAGGTGTAGTCTTATCATACTACCTATTTTACTAATAAACATACCTATTTTTTGCTAATGAGTGGATACACAGATAAATATAACATTAAGTTGGATGGTTCATTTAGAGGTCAGCTTCAGCTCAGGGCCTCTTGCTCAGGCATCAGTACTTCACTTGCCTTGCTTTGCCTACCCCTACTTGCCTTTCCTTACATACACCTCCCTAGCCTTACCTTCCCTGCCCCTGTGTTGCCTTCCCTTGCCTGCACCCTGACTTTCTTTCCCTTCCTTGCCATTCCTTGCCTTGCCATGCCTTGCTTTGCCTTCTGCTCACTGATCTTGCCTTGCCTGCCTTGCTTTCCCTTGATTTCCCTGCACCCATCTTGCCTTGTCTTTCATTGCCTACATCTCACTTGCCATTCCTTGCCTACCCCTCCTTTGCCTTGCATTACCTTTCATACCAATCCCCCACTTGGACTTGCCTTCCCTCCTTCTTTCCTGGTCTGACCTTACCTTGCCTGCCCTGCTTTTCACTTGCCTTTCCTTGCACACCCCTCCCTTGCCTTTTTTTGCCCTTCCTTGCCTTGTCTGGCCTTGCAAACCCTTCCCCTGCTTTGGCTTTCCTTTCCCCTCCTTGCCTGGCATTACCTTGCCTTGCCTGCTCCTCACTGCACTTGGCTCTCTCTCCAAATGTCTAGGGTGGGGTTCATTTGGCAAATTCTAGTGCCTATTTTTTTGGGAACTCAAGGGTGTAGTCCCCCTGCTTGTGGAGCAGATGAGAAGGTACCAGGGGGAGGTAAACTCCAGCAGGACAATCCTGTCCTGGCCACTTGTGTATAGGAGCAATTCTTGGACATATGGAATACTGGAGATGGTATCCAACTTTTGGTTCTGGGCTCCTGGAAGTGTGTCCCAGTGCTTTTACATGGGAAGGAAGGCAGGCAGGCCCAGTGCCTCAGGTGCAGATGAAAGGCCACAGCAGCCAGGAGCAGCTTTCCATGCTGGCACCTTTTGTGTGGCAGCAATCCCCCAACAATTGCAATTATGGAATTGGTAACCAAATTTTGGGGTTCACCTTCTGAAAAGGGATAACAGTGATCCTCCTGAAGAATGAAAGTACATAGTCCTAGGGCTTGTGCTGCAAAGAATTGGGTGACCAGGGAATGGAGGAAGGGAAAGCAACAGTTTTGCCATCTGGCAGCTTTGGTGTGGGAGCAACTTCCCAACATATTCTATTTGTCAGGTGGTCTTCTGAAATTTTGGCAAGGTAAGCAGCTATCCCCAGTGTGGGTGTGCAGATGATATACTGCCTTGGGGAGGTAACGACAGGTAACAGTGTTCTGCAACCTCTGAGTGGGAATAATCCCTGGATGTTTTCTATTTTGGAGGCGGGGATCGCATTTCTTTTGAGATGGGGTCACAGTTCCTCTCTTTGGCAAGGAAATCACTTTTGGATTCACACATTGGGCCGTTTAGAGAGCGTCCTGGTGAATTTAAGTGCTTTTCCTAGTATAGGATGCTATTGGCTAGAACTGTTGAAGTGCTAGAGTGAGAATGCAAAAGGCAAGCTGTTGAGCTTTTTGTGCTGCTCGCTTGAGTGTCTGAGCAGTAAGTGGTGGGGGTCAGTTTTGGATGGTACAGAGATGGTTCAGAGAGCTGAGATGGTTCAGAGCTGAGAAGGAAAGTGCAGATATCGGGGTGTGGTGCAGTTCAGTGGGAGCAGTGGAAGGCGGAGCCAGTGCTGCTTTCTCACCTGGCACTTCTGTCAGCTCTGGTTTTGCCGGATGTTTTCAATTCTGCAGCTGGATTCTGCCAGAGCGACAAAATTAATTCGTACGTGTATTTGGGAAGGCGTTCGTGTTGCCTGTCGAGTGTGGTGCAAATAAGAGTCTGCACCCAAAAGGGGAAGGTCAGCCAGACCTTCCAGTCCTGAAGGTAGCGACGTTTTCCACTCGGATCTGCGCTTCGCCTGGTTTAGCTGCTTTCGTTCCGGGACATTGGGTTTTTTCGCAGGTCCACACCGCCATCGTGTGGTGGTTTGATGAGCGGTGAAGGGGCGTGGGTAAAAAAAAAAACACCAGTAGGTTTTTGTGCTGGCACCATCAGCGAGCTTCGTTTTGGATCCTGGCTCTTCAAGACTGAAAGGATGTGATCCTGCACATACGTGTGAAGGAAAACCAACCATCTCCTTGTTGGCCGTGTGGTTTCAAGGCTGCAAAAGAGAAGTGAATCCCAGCACTGGGTTTTTCTGCCAGAACCTTTCCCATGGGACCAGCTGCTGAACATTTTTGGTTTTGTAAGTGGGTGCTGTGAGACTGAAGGTGTGTGAGGGGACATAGGGCTGAGCACAAAGACCTGTGTGTGTTGTGCAGTTTATAAGCTGCAAGACTTCTTGTTCCAGTACCTTTGGCATGGGAGCAATTATATTAATTAAGTTTTGAAACTGTGCTTTGCAAGAGTGAAAGAATAGGATGGCACATGCAGCTGAGCAGGGAAATGCTAAACCCCAGGGAGGGTGTTGCTTTTTAAGGGATGAGAGTTAAATGTGGAGACAGCAACAGCTGGCTGAGCAAGCCAAATTTTGTGACCAATATTTACCCTTGATACAGTTAGTTTAGGTACAGGATCTCTGCAAGATTGAACCAATGTGAGAGTACAGGGGGAACAGCCAAAGAGATTGTTTCAGGCTCTGATTGGTTTTCCAATCTCCTTGTCCCAAAAAACAGATCCCCTTGTGTCCCCTGTGCACAAAAAACAGATCACATTTCACCACTGTGGTGGTACAAGACTGGGCCAGGAAGGAGGGCAACAAATGGGTTTTGATGCACCTTACTATCCCCAAGCAAACGGGGATGGCAAAGCTGGAAATGGTTTGCTGAAAGGCTCCCTTAGACCACGTGAATCTGGATGGGAGAAAATGTTCCCCTCTGCATTATCCCAAATAAATAACTGACATGGACCCATGGGTTGTCCTGTGTCAATTTAATGATTTGACTTGCAGCTCGCAGCCTTGAAACAAGGGCACTCAGGTCTTCCTTTGCTTCCTTCCATATTAAAAGCTCCACGAGGATACTGCAAAAAAAGACTGTCTGCAAGTGCCTTTACTTGCTACTACTTTTGTCAGGCAGCATTTAGCAAGAAATGAGCTTTTCCACCCTTCTCCACTTGTGCTTCTGCCGTGCTGGTGCAGAACAAGGGAATTCCCGGGCAATGGGAGCACGCTGGGGAGGCCTGGCAGTGGGCAGGTGCTGATGGGGTCATGGGGTTGGCTTTGGTGTGAGGTCACAGAGCAGGAACAGCTCTGATGGGCTGTTCTGTGCCAGCTGTGAGCAACTCTGGTACAGCGGTGGCAGCGGCTGCGTGTTGTGAGCACAGGGAGGGTCATGGTCCTCACCCACTGCCTCCTCCTCTTTCTGGTGGCCCTGCAGGCCCAGGGCACCCAGACTGCTGCAGTAGGAGGGCAGGGAGCAGGTACTGCAGGCACTGCAGCAGTGGGCAGCACCCAGACTGGGGCTGGCAGCAGGGAGCCAGGAGGACAGGACAGTGTGGGCAGTGGGGCACACACAGCATGGGGAGGTGTGGAGGGGCTGCAGCTGCTTCTGGGAGGGAGTTCCCAGTGAGCAGGGAGGTGTGGAGTGGCAGTGCCAGGCCAGAAACTTGGCACTGAGTTATCTACCACTCGGTGAGGGTTGTCCAGCCTCCTGACTGGGGTTCCAGGGCTGCTTCTTTAGGGAGCTGCCAGCTCCAAGTCCCAAGGTGAGCCTTGGGTGGAATACAGGTGGACCTGTGTTCTCACCTCTGCCCCAGGTGCCCCTGCAGGTGTGAGAATACAGATCCACCTGTGCATGCCCTGTCATTACCTGGTAGGTATGACAATGTAGAGCAGAACATGTGATGGTAACTTCTCTTGGGTGTTTGGTTATAGATGTGGCCAGGGAAAGGGCTCTTCCAGCTCCTCAGATGGATCCCATGCTGATTCCTGGCTGGTATCCCAGGGGTGAGTAGTCAGTCTCTCTTGACTTCATGGAATAATAATTCCTTTTCAATGTGTTCTTCATGTGAAATGTACCTTCATACTTTCCATTAGTGTCCTCGTATAAAGTTAAAATAAGGAAGAATTTCCAGAGGACTCCTGAAGTTCCAAGAGAGGTCCGGAAATACTTGGAGAAAGCTGCATCCAGTCAGTATTATCTCATTCTGTTAACCAAGGGACCTGAGAAGCTGAGCTTTCAGCTTCCTGTAGGGACACACTGTAGCCTGGGCAGCAGGGAGGGATCTGGCAGAGCCTCGCTGCAGGGACCCTTGGTGTGGGCTGCTGAGCCACAGAGATGATCCAGCACAGCTCTGCTCCCAGCTGTGCTTCCAGCTGAGTACCAGGGTCAGCTGCTGCCACGGTTCAGGAAGGACATGGAGGGGCTGGAGCAGGGGCAGAGAAGAGCAACGAGGCTGAGGAAGGGAGTGGAGCACAATTCCCATGAGGAGAGGCTGAGGGAGCTGGGGGGGCTCAGCCTGGAGAGGAGGAGGCTCAGGGGAGACCTCATCCCTCTCTACAACTCCCTGACAGGAGGTTGGAGCCAGGTGGGGGTTGGTCTCTTCTCCCAGGAACCAGCAGTAGGACAAGAGGGCTCAGTTTTCAGCTGTGCCGGGGGAGGTTTGGGTTGAATATTAGGAAGAAATTCTTTCCAGAGAGAGGAATCAGCCATTGGAATGGGCTGCCCAGGGAGGGCATGGAGTCCCCATCCCTGGAGGTGTTTAAGGTAAGACTGGATGTGGCATCAGTGCCATGGGCTGGGAACCGTGGCAGGGTTGGATCAAGGGTTGGACTTGATGATCTCAGAGGTCTTTTCCAACCTGGCTCATTCTCTCTTTCTGTGATTCTGTGACTGCCAGAGCTGCTCTGTGCTGGGTATCCAGGTGTTGTGAGCAGGTGTGTGCTGACTTTGTGTGCAGCTCATGAACAGCCCAACCTCAAGGCACGAAGGACATCCCAAGAAATCTTGGCTGCCCTTTCCTAATGTTGGAAATCATGCAGATCCTGATTCTGCAGGCGTTTCTGTCTCCATACAGACACCAATATATCACTTTTTCCACCAATTTAGACGTTTTTGACAAACAAAGAAATTAATGTTCGTTGGTTCTTAATTACATAATTCACTTTCATTAGTTAGTATTCTACCTTCTATTGGTTATTAATTTCTCACTTTCTATGCTAATGAAGTCCACATCTTTACTCCATTTAGTATCTTTTTCCTCCAGTAGGGAAGGAATCCAGCACTTATACTGAATTCTTTGTTAATTCTTTTCTTTATCTGCTAGTTTCTGCAAAACGTCCATGTAGTTCTACATGTCCAACTTCAACAACACATCTTTCTCTCTCAGAGTTTGTTCCTTGAAGCATATCAAAGTTTAGCAAAACTCACAGTTTTAGTACTTTTCCCAAACTGTGTTCTTCCAGAAGTTGCTTATGACAACTTTTTTTGCTATATGCTGCCTAAAAGTGATTTAAGGCCTAACACAGCTTGTGAGTAATTAAATCATCTAATTAAAAGGTTTGATTAAAACCATATATTAAGCCCAAATATTATAAAAGTCATATAATTTTCAACAGGCTCTCCATTTCTAGTTGCATTTCAGAAAGCTTGGTTGTGGTTTTCCTGTTCTGGGGGGGACAGCAGGCTCCTCACTGCCGCTTGCCAAAGTGCCCAGGACGTGGCACCTGATGTTCCTGGTGGGGAATGATTGCTGCTAATTAAACTGTCCCTTGTTCTTTTCTAGAGATGGACACAGAGCAGATGAGAAGGAGTGACAGGGTGCCAGTGTCAGACAGAGGAAGAGAGGCAATACAGGAAAGCAGCACACCTGCTCAGCCTCAGGGACGTCCCAGGGGTGAGTGCTTGGGGGATGTCAGCTTGGGAGAGCTGGAGCATTTCTGCTGCAGCCCTGCACTGCTCTCCTGAGATGAACTGTGTGTCCCCAGCACACAGCCCTGGCCTGCAGTCCACAGGAGCACACGGGCTCTTCTCCATGAGAACTTTGAGGGATCCTTCTTGTCCCCTCCTGCTCCAGAGCCAGAAGCACTGATCTCTGAGAACAAAACCCCTCGGGCATGGGAAGGACTCTGTGAGATCACCCCTAGGGCAGAGCACACTGATGTTGTGGTGTTGTCTCCTGTCCTGCAGGGCCAGATGCTGGGGAGAAGGCTGGTCATTGGGAACTGAGCAAGTACCATATCCTAGGCACTGCAGCAGCCTTGGGTGTGCTGCTGCTTGGGATAGTGGTACCTGGCATAGTCCTGTCACTGCTGAGCAGGAGAGACACGTGAGTTGGCTTTTCCCCAGAGTTATTCTCTACTGCTGTTGGCAAGGAAGTGTTTGCAGTTAGGGTGTGCTGGCTTGCCAAGGCAGCTGCTGAGATTTCCATGGTGTGATCCTTCCACCGTGCTCCTAATTCAGATCACTGAGTAGTCTTTTCTGAAATCCATTTATACAGAAGGGCCCAGAGAAACAGAGAAACACTGGGACAAGCCAACACCGAGAGCTCCAGCCCACCACCCGTGGTCTTTGCAGCACAGCTTGCCCAGGTGTCCAGACACATGGTCACAGGTCCCTCACCTCTGCCTGCTTGCCCCAGCTGCTCTCTGGCTGATGGTGCCTCTGCATGTGACAACTGGATTTTGCTGGACTCATCTCAGCCCACACCATTTGGGTATCGGTGTTACCAGTGCCAGGGATACTGCACATTAAAAGAGGATTGTTTTGTGAATGCATAAAATATATGTTTTTGCCAAAAGCAGTGAGTTCTTGTCTGTTTTGGCTGTTTCTGCCGGGGTGGAATGCACAGAGCTTTGACTGGGGGTGGATCTGTGAGAGGAGCTGCAGAGACCTGCCTTCCAGTGCAGGACACCTTTCTCCCAGCACCAACCTGGTTTCCCAGCTGGGGTCTCATCCACAAGAATAGGGACATGCTGGTGAGACGTGGGGTGCAAAGGCTTGTCCAAATAAATTTAATGGTTTGGCATTGCAGCTCTCAGCCTTGAAGCACAGGCACTCAGGTCTTCCTTCTCAGAAACCCATATCAAAAGCCCTGTATGGATACTGCTTAAAAAAGCCACCCACAAGTGCCTTTACTTGCTACCACTTTTGTCAGGCGGTATTTAGCAACAAATGAACTTTGCCTGCTAGTTTTGCTACAGCTTCATTACCTTGAAAGACTTTACTTCTTCCCTCTGCTACTCCAGTACAGCCTCCCAGCCCAGCAAAATCATGTTTCAGTAGGAAACCTTCACCAAACAAAGGTGGGCACTCTTATGGGAACATGTTAGTCCCAAAAACAGAGTCTCTCAAAAAACAGAGTCTTTCAACCTCTCTGCCTCTTGTTTACCAAGTTGTTAGAAAACAACAGAAAAAACGGGGTTCTTACACTTTGTGGTAGAAGCAGCAGGACAGAGAAATAAAGACAGAAAAAATGGGGACAGGGAGCAGGACAGAGGGACTGCAAAGAGGAAAAGCAGGACAGGGAGCAGGACAGAGTGGAGAAAGCATGACAGCATAAACTCCTGGCCTCAGCACTGTCCCTCCCAGTTTGGTGTCATTTGCCAGCTTGCTGAGGATGCAAGTATCCTCTGCCCCAGCATCCAGACCATTAGGAGAACATTAAACAGGATGGGTCCCAGTGCTGATTCCTGGGAGACAGTGCTTGTTCCTGGCTCTGCACTGGACTTGGTGCCACTGAGCAGCACCCTCGAGCCCAGCCATCCAGCCTGCTTCAATCCTGGTCACTGCTGGCTCATCCAGTCCATGTCCCTTTGAGTGACTTGAACTCCATTTTCAAAAAGAAGAGATTGCCAGGTGGGTACCTGCAAACCCACAGCTTTCAAAATCCCATCACACAAACATCCCTCACTGCCTATTTCCACCAACTGCCCCAGGACCTAGAGAGAAGGAAACATGCTGTAATTATCTGTGCAAAACCAACAAGGGGTTTTAATTGTGGCTTTGACTTCTCCTCCTGTTGGTTCCAAATGATTCCTGTTGGCTTCTCCTCCTCCTTTCTGATTGAGGGTGTTCCCTGATCTCCAGAGATCGTCTGTGGAGACCACAGCTCTGGATCTGTAGGGAGCTGCCCGGCTGTCTCTGTCTTGGCAGCAGTTGTTCCTCAGCAGCCCTGTGTGCAGGAGCCCACTGGCAGCTCCTCTGGGAGGGTCCTGGAGCTGTGTCATCCCTGGGAGCGTTACCACACTCCGTAAGACTGGTTCTCTTCCTCCTCCCTGTTGAGCTATCATAGCTGGGGCTGTTCATGAACCAGCTGTGGTGAACATTGCCCAAATGCAGGGATCTGCTCCTGTTCTTCTGCCTGGCATCATTCCTCTGGCTGTGTGTCATCTTACTCCTGCCAGGCCGATCCTGTGGTCCTGCAGAATCCACCTGTTTGCTGCTGCCCCCACTCTGACCGAGGAAGGAATGGGCATAGGGTGGTGCTGATGAAGAAGCTGCCATTTCTTCCGTTGTCAAATCAGGGCACCTGAAGATAAGAAGAGTGATCTCTGTTTAGGGCCTTTCTTACGGACTCCTCTGGGATTCAGTAACTTTCCTGGAGCTATTTCTACAACTTCACCGAGGTCATCCATGGGAAATTCAGCTGGGGTCTCCCCCCAGGTCTGCCCTCAGAGCAAGTCCTCGTCTCTATAACCCCCTAAGGCCTCCATTTCCAGAATGGTTTGTGTTGGGAGGGACCTTAAAGCTCACCTCATTCCACCCACTGCCATGGGCAGGGACACTTCCACCAGCCCAGGCTGCTCCAAGCTCTGTCCAACCTGGCCTTGGACACTTCCAGGGATGGGGCAACCACAGCTTCTCTGGGCAACCTGGGCCAGGGCCTCCCCACCCTCACAGGGAAGTATTTCTTCCTCATATCCATTCTAAATCTTCCCTCTTTCACTATGAAAACAAGGACTGGCGTGGGGTACTTCAGAGTTGACAGCACTGAGGGATACAGGGAGGAATTGTCTCCTGTGGCAGAAACACTCAGGAGGACGAGAAGACAAACTGGAAAACCAGGAAAAGGAAACATATCCTGAACACGTGCAACCCTGGCTCTTACCTGATATAGAACAGCAAGTAGGCTTGCTGCCCCAGAACTGTGTGGGTGTCACAACTATCCACAGACTCATCATCCATCTTGTACCACAGCCCGTCGCTGGCCTGCAAAGGAAGGCATCTGTGTCTGGAGGGCAACTGCAGAAGTTCAAACTGCAGAACCAAGGGTCCACCAAAACAAACCCAGCCCAGCCCCAAAGGAGAAACTCCCCCAAAGCCTTGGCTGCCAGTAGCACTGCTGGGAATGTTTGTCTTCCCAGCACACATTTTTCCCTGTCAGGAGGGAAGTTGCTCTTTACCTTTACGTAGCAGAAGAAGTGCCCAGCACAACAGGTTTCACCGCTGTGCACCACGACGGCGTACAAGGAATAAAGGAGGGGTTCTCCAGCTGCCTTGGACGTGTATGGCTGAATATCCAAGCACTCAGGGTACTCCACAACCTACAGAGAAACCAAGAGGGCTCAGAAATGACTCTGAGCTAACCCATGAAATGCTCCAGCGTGTAATGCTTTGGGTGGCAGGAAACTGTTCTCCTGCCACAGCAGCTCTGTCACAGCAGAGTCCAGGTTGGTCTTCCCACAGGAGGAACATGGAAAGCCCAACAGCAGCAGCTTGTGACAAAGAGCACTGCTTTGGGGAACCTCCTGCTCCAGGCAGAGGAAGTTTCACTCTAGTTGCACACACACCTGGCTGATCTTCCTGCTGCTCCGAACATCAACCCTTCCCAGACACAGCGTGAGGACCCTGGGCGCGTAATGGATTGTCATCTCCTTGGAGGCAATCGTCTTCTTCCTATGCCTTGAACCCAAGCACAGAGCCAAGTGCTGAAATGCACCTGATCTTGCCCCAGGAGGGCCAGACAACCTTTCCTGTCTCACAGATCCTGGCAGTTCCTTAAGGCTATTCCAGGCTATAAGGTCATATTAAAAAAGGTTGTGCCTCATTATTGTGCATTAAACCTCTGGGAGAGGCTGATCCTGCTTGCTGACATGCAGCCCCTCCTGCAGGACCTGGTGTTAATATATCATTAGAGATCATCTTACCTGCTGCATGTCATGCACAGTTTCCCATCCAGCAGCTTGGGTTTCACAAAGTTCTCCAGAACTGTGGTGAGGGATGAGGCTGCCTGGACAAGTGAGAAAGGAGCTGCTGAGCTGCAGGAAATGCCCTCACCCAAACACTTCCCAGGAAGACCCAGGCTGTTGGTGCTGAGCAGACCCACTGTGAACCTGCAAGCACTGTCCAGAAGGAGTCAGAAAGGGAGTGTGATGCTGAACATTTCCTTTGTGTCCCAGGGGTTCTTGGGGCCATCCAGAGCTCCCTCTCTGTGCCACTGCTCAGTTCAGCTACTGATGGTGTGCAAGGGCACCAGCAGTGAAAACTGATCCAACCCCTGAGCCTGGCAGGTGCTGAGGGAGGGCAAAGGGAAGGGGGAGGAGAGTCAAGGTGCAGAGGGGATAACACTCAGCTTAAACCAGCACCATGGGAGACCAGTGCCACGGCCTCTGCAGGAGGACACTTTTCATTCCCCTTCCCACCCACCACCAAACTCCCCTGTGCCTGCAATAGAGGTTTTTAAGACAAATGCTTTCGTTCTGGAGAGCTACAACAGGGGCCTTGGGACCCATTTTAGCACCATTGTAAACCCTCTTACTTGGATTTTCAAAAGGATTTCCAGGAAGGCCTCGTAGGAATCAGAAACTGCATGGCATCTCAAGCACGTGACTGGAAGGAAAATCAAAATGCTGAGTGAAGTTAATTGATGGTGATGGTTTGTGCTTGTGGGACTTCCTACACCAGTCACAGCTGCTTGTCACAGACAGACAGAAGGGCACAGAAAGGGCCAAGGAGAGCAATAGTTGTGGAAACATACCTCTGGATCTCAGAAAGCCCCCAAATATTTGGTAGATGATGGTAGTTACTTCAGAAGAGATGTCTGAGCTGGAAACAAATGGCAAGGCAGAGAGTTACCTGCTCCAAGACTTTAGATTTGAAACCCCTGGGTTTAAGTTTTCCTTGATGGGAGCACTTCAAGGAGTTCAACAGGTTTGGGAACATTGAAAAGGGAATTTGCTTGTGCTTACACTCTGCTTTCAGTCAGACAGGCGTTCTGCATGGCATAGAGAGCACAGCATAAGAACTCGTAGGCATCTCCCGCTACGCCAGGCTTAAATTCTCCTATGACTAAGAAAGAAGTTAGTAGTTCTCCTTTACAAGAAGGGGAGAAAGCCTGTCAAAGCACCTGAAATTGCTTACATTTGAGGTTCTTGAGGACAGCCCTAGGCAGGATGGCATTGGCTAAGGAATACATGATCTTCCGAACGTGGTCTTCCATGACGCACATCATGCAGAAGTCTTGCTGGTGACCTGAGGAGGGAGGGAAGTTTCTCAGGTTAGCAAAACAATCCCAAGCAGTGGGAAACCTGATGGATGTCTGGAAGCTCTAAGGACTCTCTGTTCCTCTTCTCCCAGGGTGCCAATGTCCTGAGAAGCCCACGACATTGTACTTCATAGAAAATGTTCTTCAGAGGGAGGCTAAAGAGGCACAAGTTTTCTGTGCAATGAGCCAAGAGGGTTTAACTAGCTGGGAAAGAGACCCAGGGCTTGAAAGAGCTGCCTTTCTGAAGATGAAAGCACCTTGACAGGACAATAAGCCAGCAGAGTGGGCAGGGGGTCAAGAGGGTGAATGGATCCTGGCCTGGCTGAGGAAGAGTGTGGCAGCAGGAACAGAGAAGTGATTCTTGCTCTGGACTCAGCGCTGGTGAGGCCACCCCTGGAGTGCTGTGTCCAGCTCTGGGCCCCTCAGCTCAGGAAGGACATGGAGGGGCTGGAGCAGGTGCAGAGAAGAGCAACGAGGCTGGGGAAGGGACTGGAGCACAATTCCTATGAGGAGAGGCTGAGGGAGCTGGAGGGGCTCAGCCTGGAGAGGAGGAGGCTCAGGGGAGACCTCATCCCTCTCTACAACTCCCTGACAGGAGGTTGGAGCCAGGTGGGGGTTGGTCTCTTCTCTCAGGAACCAGCAGTAGGACAAGAGGGCTCAGTCTTCAGCTGTGCCAGGGGAGGTTTGGGTTGGATATTAGGAAGAAATTCTTTCCAGAGAGAGGGATCAGCCATTGGAATGGGCTGCCCAGGGAGGGGGTGGAGTCACCATCCCTGGATGTGGCATCAGTACCATGGTCTGGGAACCACGGCAGGGTTGGATCAAGGGTTGGACTTGATGATCTCAGAGGTCTTTTCCAATCTGATTGATTCCATGATTCTATGACAAGTGGATTTAGTTTGAGCTCTCAAGGAACACAAGCTCACAGGACTAACAAAGAAGGGCTTCTGCTCTTTCTCCTAAATCCAATCGCAGGTTCTGGGAATCCTTGGGATTGACAAGGAGACACTGCTAAAAGTACTCACAGGACTGGCTGTGCTGACGAGAGAGCAGGTAATTAGCCAGAGGGGGTGTGTAGGTCAGGCACTGCAGGATGACGTTGATGTAGCAGGTGCTGCCCAGGTTGCGGAGCCCCGGTCCAGGTCTCCTCGTGTGCAGCCAGTCCATGTAAATGTGCTCTTGGGGGAAGAGGATCCTTTCTGGTGAAGTCATTTCTTTGGCAGTGACTGTAGGGAAAGGACATTTGAACAGAGATGAGACAGGAGGTAAGAGGTGCACTCTTCCCCAGGTGATGGCCAGGCCAGGCTCAGAGGGTGCTGGGGAAGCCTGGTGACATCTACTGCTATGGAAACAGCTCTGGAAAACAGTCTGTTCCCCTACTTAGTCTGCTCAAAGTCCAGCAAACTGATTCCTGGGCCACAGATTACCTTCCTTTCCCTCTGGAGCCTTGGATTATCATATTTTACCTTTTCCTGATTGTAATATGATGAAAACAAGCACCTGGATCTGTCTGGCTGCTCTCAGGAAACGCCTCAGAATTCACTCCACGTTGTCAGCGGGGATGGAGTGACAGCCATGTCCATTGTCCGTGGGCATTCAAGGGCAGTCCAAGCCTGCTGGTGAAACCATTACTCACAGAAGTTGTTCCCTATCGAGGCCATCACCCCCTCAGGTACAGAGGGAAAAGCTTGGGATGACAAAGGACCTCTTCCAGAAAGATCAGATCAGTGCCAATCACCTCTTGGGAAAGGAAGTAATTGTAGCTCAGCAAAATTATTTAAAAAAACCCAAATGTGACCCACAAAGCACCTCCAGCTGTCAAAAGTTGGTGTTTCCAGCTGCTGCCGAGGATAAGGAATCCTTGGAAACAGGCAGGGATGCAAATAGCAATAGAAGGAGCCAAGTTATCCCAGTGGACAGCTCAGGTCCAACTAGCTTTTGCTGGCCCGTTCCTCAGGATACCAAGGAGGCAGGTGAGGTCACAATCACCACTCACAGGCCCTGCATGTTTTCCCCCTGTGTTTTCTTGGCCCTGTGGCCACCACAGCCCAGGCACCTCTTGCANCTGTAGCTCAAAAAAATGTTTAAAAAAACCCAAATGTGACCCACAAAGCACCTCCAGCTGTCAAAAGTTGGTGTTTCCAGCTGCTGCCGAGGATAAGGAATCCTTGGAAACAGGCAGGGATGCAAATAGCAATAGAAGGAGCCAAGTTATCCCAGTGGACAGCTCAGGTCCAACTAGCTTTTGCTGGCCCGTTCCTCAGGATACCAAGGAGGCAGGTGAGGTCACAATCACCACTCACAGGCCCTGCATGTTTTCCCCCCGTGTTTTCTTGGCCCTGTGGCCACCACAGCCCAGGCACCTCTTGCAGCTGGAAGTCATGGACACCAGAATGCTTTGAAATCCACCTCCCAGGAGAACGTTTGGGTCCAAAACATCGTTTTAGTGTGTAAATTCCTCAAAGTCTCACGTTCTTCATGTCCAAAGCCTCATTTTGAAGGTGCAGTAAACTAATATCTAGGGTATAAAGTCCCATTTTTAAGACCCAAAAGAAGACTCATGTGTAAGGACCAAGTGTGTTTTTAGGGGTAAAAATGAATTAAAAGCTGGTAAATCCTCAGTGCTGGAGGAGAAGGAAGGACACTGGAGTTACTGCAGGGAAGCTGCTGGATGAGGGATGCTCACTGGGGGACCAGGGAATTGCTGTTTTGACTGAAACCAGCCCAAACCCATTCTTTGGGTTGGAAAGAGGTGAGAAGGGGCCATTGGGGGCAGGTTTTCATTACCCTGTGGGGTGTTATTGGTGTCTTTTGGTTTCATTCTGCCTCCACAACAGGGAACATACACCAAATCTCTTCTTCTTCAACTTTTGCTTGGCTTTGAAGACATTTTATCAGCGACACAGTTGTGACATCACAGCCCCAGAGGGTTCATGGAATCCCTCCCGTTCCTCTCCCATGGCAACAGAACAACCCAAACACAACCAGGTGCCAACAAAGAACGCTGACCTGAGTCAGCAGGACTGGTTGCCAACAGTTCAAGGTGGCCCCAGTCATTCCCAGTCCCCAGTAAGGTGGCCCTTGGAAACAACGTGGTGCCAGCAAAGGAATTCCGCCCTGAGAAATGGCCAGGTGCCACCCATGGAGCATCTTATTTTCCCTGATCCCTCCAGATCTAAGTAAGCACCTTTATTTAAGGAATACCAAGCATTCATATTTATGGGCAAAATTCCAACCCCCTTTTATTGTAAAGATTATTTTCGGGCTCTGGCGCTCACTCCTTAATTAGTGATAATTGCGCTGCTTTGGAACCACCAAAATTAATATGGAATATTTTGAGTCTAGTTTTAAGGGTATTTTGCCCTCATGCCACCTGATGGTGATTCCTTCACCCCCACTGAGCACCCCCAGGGTCTTCTTGTGGGGAGTTGCTGTCCCTCATCTCTGGAATCACTTTAATTCACTCCTCAGGCACTATTGCAGAGATCCAGGTAGCTGAAAAACACCTTGCTACACAACAGGAGAAAGCCAAGGAGAAAAATCTTCATATATATCATTTTTGGGTGTGATAGTGGAAGATATTTTTATCTTTAGAGTTTACTGAGGTAGCAGAGTAGCAATAATTTTTCCCTTGATTTTTATTAGTAGCCTCATACTGCTACACCTCCAGATCCTGCCCAGATCTGAGGAAAAGAGGGGAAAAATCCTAAAACAACCCCAAAATCACAGGATTTCCCAGATGTGCTCATCCACAGGGGTTTGGGAGGAGACAGCCTGTTGCCAATCACAGGTTATTGTCAGAAAATCCTCACTTCCTTCCGAATCTGCTTTGCACAGTGGAATTTTAGGGACAAAAGTGGATAAATAAGTTAAAAATAAATAAGAACTGGGAGTGAATTTCATCAGGTGGGTGGATCAGGAACCCCCCTGGAACTTCAGAGGTTCCTGTTAGCAGGCTGACACCCCTTGGAGTAGTGGAGCCTTTGGGTGTCCTCTGCTCTGGTCACCACCATCATCATCATCATCATCCCCCTGCTCTCCCAACATAACCTTCTTTCTCCAATCTTTGCAGTTGATGAGGACAGCTGGGGCCTGTCTGATGTATTTGGGTAAGTCTCATGATTTTGGGGTGAGAAGGGGGATTCCGTCACCCTTGGATCCCCAGCAGGGCTTCTCCTGCTCTGGGGTGGGTCTCCCAGAGCCAAAAAGCACCCAAGCCATCCTCCAAAAGGGCTAAAAAGGGTTGAAATGCCTTGAGAATGCCAAAAAACATCATCCAAAAGCCTGGAAAACACCCCAGTAGTACAGAGAATAATGATAGTGTGGGAATAAATCCTATCTTTCAGCTCTTTTACCCCAAACTATGACTTTTCGGGCTCTGTGCAACACACCCCTTGTTTGCTACCAGCCCCTCCAGGCTGGGGGTGCTCATTAGCAGGTCCCTCAAATGCTATTTTGCCAAATGGCTCATTTTTTGTTCTTATGAAACTGTTGATAATTGTTGCTTCGGACAATTATCAGGGAAGGGGGAATAAAGGGGTGTGAGCAATGCAGGAGGCAAAACCCAGCCTCTGAGCACTCACCCGATCACTCAAATTGGTCATAAAACATCATTATTGAACCACAAATGGGTGTCCATCATTAGCTACAGCATTTACTAACATTAATTTGTTCATTAGCTGTTGGTGCTGTCTCCTAAACCTTTTCCTGTATTTTTGCAGTGATCCTCAGGTTGTGAACGATTTTTTGCCCGGATCCAGAAAGGTGATGACTCAACTACCTCTCTAAAAAACATCCTCTTTTATTCATAAAAACTGAGGGTTTTTACATCAAACTTCTCCCAAGGTCAGGATCTTTTTGGTTTTGAGCTTCTGCCACCACTCAGGTAGTGCAGCCAGCTGGGATTTTGAGGTGTTTTGGGCCAAAACCAGGAACAGGGAGAGCCACTGCCCCATTGCTGGGAAGAGCTCAGTGCTCTCTGGGGCTGCCCTTCACCACTGCACCCTCTTTTTTTTCCCCAATTTTTTTTTCTCATTCTGTGTCTAAAGGTAAATCCAATGTTTGTAATTCCAGACTGACAGTGCTGCTGTGGACAGCAGAGAGAACGCAGCCAGTTCCTTTTTGGAAGGTGCTGGGGTAGGTGTTCTTTTTTTAATTTCTCCTTGGGGAACCTTTCCTTTTGCTCCCGTTGTTTTCAACATCCTGAGTGTGTTTTACATCTATTTCCCAGCTCTGGGAACCCTCTGGCAGCCTCCTGAGTGCAGAGCTGAGCCAGCCCACGGCCAGCACGGGCCTGGCAGTGCCACAGGATGCCATGGTGCGGCCACCCCGTGACCTCCTGCAGCAGTGCCTGTGGGAAGCAGGGATCACAGAGCAGCTCCTGGAGGCAGAGGCCAAGCAGGACCTGGGCAGCTTCCAGCCTCCCCCTGTGCTCCAGCCCGTGGGACAGGTGGCTTTCAGCAGCACCCTGCAGGTCTGCTCTGGTGGCACCCACGTCCCCGCCGGCCACCCCCAGCCAGCCCCGCGCCAGCAGCTGCTCCTCAGCAGAGAGGGACACGTCCAGCCCTTCCCACAGCACCTCGGGCCCTTCTCCAGCCTCCAGGGTCCTGCTGGGACACTGGGCATGGGGCCCAGCCAGGTGTGGGGACAGCAGGTGATGGCCCAGCCACTGCAGCAGGTCGTGTTCCTCCAGCAGGCAAGTGCAGCCCCTCGGTGTAGTAGCCAAAGGGGTCAGGGACCTACACCTCCACGTTCACTGGATGTGCCAGACAGGCTTTTGTAGTTCTGGGTTTTGAAGCTCTGCTTTTTAGCTTTATTTTTTAGATATTTTAGTCCTATTTCTATTTGTTTTTCTTTTAAATCCGTGTTTATTTTGATTTTGCTATGTCTCTTAATTCTATTTATTTTCATTCTATTTTTTTAGTTCTGTTTCTTTTCCTTTAGTTCTTTCACCTGGGAAGGGGGAAGAGGAACAGGGACGAAGAGCCCAGTCCTTGAACTTTGAATTAGTTCAATCTTCAAGCTCCCCCTGCAGGCCCCTGGTTTGCATTTGGGGGGCACATGGGCCCATTTCTGGGGTTCAGACCCTAAGGGGGGCAGCTCTAGCAGCACCCTTTTTGAATCCTGGAGTCCTTAAGGTTGGAATAACCTCAAAGATCCTCCAATCCCACCATTTTGTGCTTCCTCGTGCCCACTGGTGGCAGGACTGGAAGGTCCCTCCCTCTTTTGCTCATCTATACTGAACTCTGTTTGGGGGGGTTTTAAAAACGTGTTTTCACCTTTTGGGTTGTTCTCCACCCCGTCCAGGTGCCGCAGGGGATCATCTCGCAGGGGAAGCAGCCGTTCCCTGGCCCACCCTCCTGTGCCCTGGGGAGCGGCCAGGGGCAGCCGGTGCTGGTGCCACTGGTGCCACTGGCCCATGTGCCCACCGCCCTCCCACACCCTGCTGCCAGGTCATCCCACCACCACCAGCACCCCGGAGCAGCAGCACCCCGGCACAGCAGCACCCAGGCACCCAAGGCTGGGGGAGCTGAGCTGTGGCCCAGTGAAAGCTGCCAGGGCCAGGAGCCAAGATGGCAGACCGAGCTCTTTTGTTTCTTATTTTAAATAAAACCTGTGTTTTTTCCACAACAGAACGTGCCATGAGAATCTGAAATGGGATTATTTAGCATTTAGGCTTGAGTTTAAGTGAGTCCCCTGTCTGTTTGACTCTAACCCTGGTCCCTGAGGAGGGGGAAACCTCCAGCATTTCCGACCCCACTTCTGGGAAAGGGGAAGTCAGGGCTCCTCGTGCCTTCCAACAGCCCCTTCAGGTGAGGAGGCAGCTTTCCTGGCTTTGCTCTTTGTTACCAAGTTTATTAACATTGTCAGTGAACTTTTCTGCTTTGTTTCCAAGGTTTTCCACTTTATTTTCCCCGTAAAGTTTTGCCCTGTATTGCACAGTTTTCACCCTTCATTTCCCACTTTTGCCCTTCATTTCCCACTTTTGCCCTTCATTTCCCAGTGTTCTCCCTCCAAGTCCCATTTCCCCCCTTTATTTCTGAGTTTTACACTTTCTTTCCCAGCTTTTCCCCTTTATTTCCTAGTGTTCCAATTTCTTTCTCAGTTTTCCCGCTTTTATTTCCAAGCTCTCCAGTTTATTTCCAAGGCTTTCCACTTACAATTTCCCACTTTCCCTTCATTTTAGCTTTTTCTCTTCCAAGTTTTTCCCCTTTATTGCCAAATTTCTCCACTTTGCCTCCCTGTTTTCTCCTTTCTTTCCAGGTTTTCCCTCTTCATTTCCCAATTCTCCCCTTGATTTTCAAGTTTTTCCACTTGATTTCCCACTTTTCCCCCTTGACTTCAATGCTTCCCACATGAAGAGCAAACCAACATGTCTGACTTCCTCTCCTTTCCATCAAACAGGAAAAATTAATTTCCATAAACCAGGATTTTCCTGATTTCCACTGGTGCTGTGACACAAAGCTTTCAAGAAGGGGCCATCACCTGCCTGCTCCACATATTCAGGCAATTAATGGTTATATGGTGAAATTCCTCAAATTTTTCCTGTTTCTCCCCATCTCCACAGGCAAAGCTGGACATGCCCAGCTCTGTGCTGGGGCTAAACCTGGGGCTTTGTGTGCTGGACAGACTTTCCAGGATTCCATCAGACTGTTCCCTTTCCTGGTTAAATACATCACTAAGAATGGCAGCTGGGACTCGGGGGCTGCAAGTGCTGTCAGGAGCTGGTGGCATCACCAAAGCCACCACTGCAGCACAGAGGGCAGCAGTCCCTGGTGCCTCGATGGAGCTTTCAGAGGGCCACGGGTCTGAATCCGACCTCAACAGAAGCTGCAGCTGGGATATTCATTCAGTCGCCAGGTCCTTCTTCATCACCTGAAAAAAAAAAAACAGTGCCAGCAGTCAGCATCACATCGGTGGGCACAAACCCTTCCACAACAACTCCTGCCTCAGAAGCGCCTCAAAAGCCTCCCACTCACCCGCTCTGCATCGATTCCAGTGTCGGACACTGCAGCCGCCACGGCTTCTGGCACTAAAGACACTTAGAGACAGAAAACTGCTGCTGCACTTGGGAGAAATCACCAGCCCCCGTCACCGCCTCCTCGCTGCTAAGCAGCTCACCTCAAATGCTCCTCCAGTTCCAAAAGCTGCCCACAGAGGGCCTGCAAAGCCCAGGAGAAACGCTTCCCCGAGGTGCTGCAGGAGACTTGGCTCTGAGACATCGCCTCGGCCAACAAACACCTCACCTTGGAATGAGCTTCACCGCTCCAAGGCCACACGTGTCACCCGCTGGCACACAGCTTGGCCAGGCTCAGGGGCTCCTCTTTGCACAGCCAAGGGCTACTGCTGACAGCGCAGAGAGAGAGGAATTCAAAGGGAGAGACAGGGTACAGGATCAAGAAAGGTGGAGAAACACCCTCACGACACGCTACAGGGTGCAGAAGGAAGACCTTGATAAGGGTGATGAGATGCCAGACAGAGAGAGACAGAGGCAGAAGAAATACCGAGGGGCTGCAGAGACAGGCAGGGAGGAATGTTAAAATGGCATCTGGGAGCTGCACAGAAAGAGATGGAGAATGAGAAAACAGTCACAGGCAGACAGAGGAAGCACCTAGAAGATGAGGACAGGTGGTTGGTTCCAGAGAGATGGAAAAAGCAGGTACAGGGGAGAAGAGAGAAAATGCAGCGGTGTGGGAAAGGGGAGGGAAAGGGGAGGACCCAGGACACAGCAGCAGAGCAACAGCGCTCTGCGGGCCCCGCACTGCCCGGGGATCTCGCTTTTCTTGCTGCCGGGAGCCTTTCCCAGCCGCTTCTTTCTCCTCCTGCAGCTCCCGGCGCTCGGCGGTCCCTGCGCCCCGGGGCACCCGCGGGTGTCCCACAGAGCCGAGGGACGAGGCTGCCCGGGCACGGATCCTCCCTTCCCAGCGGGGCGGAGCAGCTCAGTGGAGCTCCGACGAAGTGGAGAGGTGCCCGGTGCCTGCCCCGGAGGGTGTCCGCCTCACCCCGGCCACCTCCTTCCTTGTGGCGGGGGGAGAGGCCCTGGCACAGGTTGCCCAGAGAAGCTGTGGCTGCTCCATCCCTGGAAGTGTCCAAGGCCAAGTTGGACGGGGCTTGGACCAAGTCGCTCCAAGCCCTGAGAACAAGATGAGATTTAAGGTCCCTTCCAGCCCAAACCATTCCGGGATTCCAGGATTTCTTCAGCGCTGTGCCAAAGCACACGATGCTCCAGCCAGGACTTGGCAAATTTCATTAAACTTAACAACAACCACTTCACAGCCTCTTTTGAGGTTTTTTTCCTTAATATGAGCAACCTGAAGCCATGTGCCAGCAGGGAAACCCTTCTCCTGTCCTGCTGCATGGAAAACCAGCCTGGAGAAAGAGCCAGTGAGCACAGGTGGTGGTGCCTATCCTCCCCCTGCATCCCTCTGCTGAAAGGCCACCCCTTAAGTCCAGTATCTGGGAAACCGATCCTAAACCCGAGATCAGGGAAACTGAGTTTGAACCCAAATGTTCCACTGGGCTGCAAGTCCAGATTTCAAAAAGGAAAAAAAAAAAAAAAAAAAAAAAAAAAAAAAAAAAAAAATAGCATGCGAAAATATTCCCCTAAAACAATTGTTTAAATTGTTCATAATTAAGAAATCTTAAAAATTAAAGCTGGTAAAAAATTATTAGAAAACCTACTCATTGTTTTGCTACTATTATTTTAATTTTTCAGAGGAAAGAGGTCTTTTTTTAAATTTTCATTTCATAAATAGACCGCTATTTCCCTTTTTTATTCTCGAAATCTTTAACATTTTTATTTTGTAAGGGAAACAATTTTTTTCGCCTCTATCTCGTCTTTTGTTTCCCCATTTGTAAATTCCTATTTTCCTTTTCAATTTATTGATTTTTTTTCTCCCTCGGCGTCCTCTCGACCCGCGCAGCCCCGCGTGTATAAAGGAACGGATGGCGGTGGCGGGGAGGGGTCATCCAGATGTTAGGAACGGGAAAAAGGCTGGACCACCCCCCGGGATGACAGATGACGTCAGGGCTCCCTTGACCACCACCCGCATCCCGGTGACGTCACCG
>VYXB01005603.1:179323-229131 GCA_013397135.1 Pachyramphus minor
GAGACACATGGAGACATGGGCCATGGAGGGGGGGGACATGGAATAGGGGAATAGGGAGGACGTGGGATAGGGTGACATGGAGCATGGGGATGAGGGGATATGGGATGGGGATAGGGAGCAGGGGGATGGGAGGGATATGGAACAGGGGGACATGGGCAGGGTGTGGGAGCAGAGANCAGGGTGTGGGAGCAGAGAGCAGCTCCATCGGGGGACAGGGGTGTAGGAACAGAGGATGGGATAGAGGAATATGGGGGGGGGACGTGTGGGGACAGGGGACATGGGGAGCAGGGGATGTGGGACCGGGAGAAAGGAGGGATGTGGATGGGAGTCAGGGAGCTTGGGGAATGTCGGTGCCAGAGGAGGTGCCACGGGTGATGTCACTATTCCTGGGAGGTGACAGGGTGACACATGTGTCCCCCCCCAGCGCTTCAGCATGGAGGGCATCTCCAGCATCCTGCACTCCGGCCTGCGCCAGACTTTTGGTCCTGCCACCAATGAGAAGCAGGTGCCCTTTCCCCCAAAAAACTGCCCAAATTTGTTCCCTTTCACTTCCCCTCCCCTCACTCCCCATTTCCTTGCATCCTCCAGCCCCCTTTTAAAATTATTTTAAGTTTTACAACCGTGCTCCATCCCCTATACCCTGCTAATCCATCTTGCAAAAATCACTAGTTTTCACCCCAAAACCTCCTCCCTGAGCAGGGATGGATTTGGGTGGAGTTTGCAGCACCCAATTTATTCAGTACTCCCCAAAACTGCAGGAATATTGCAGAAATACTCCATTTCTCCACGAATTTGGGATGGGATTTATCTCAAAGCAGTGCAAAAAATAGTCAGTTTTGTGTCATGTGGGTGGTTTTTTGGGGGTGGCTTTTGTTTTTGCAGTACCTGAACACGGTGATCCCCTACGAGAAGAAGGGCTCACCGCCCTCCGTCGAGGACCTGCAGATGCTCACCAACAGTGAGTATTCCTTGGAGCTGCCATTTTGGGGCAGAATTGGGCGTTTTGGGGACACAGAGGCACATTTGCATTGCTGCAGCAGCTGTGGTTTAGGGTATCATTGCAGCGCAGTTGGTTTGGGGGATGATCCCCCTTTTTCTTTTTGCATCATTGCAGAATGGGCAAATTGAGGTGCTACCACCTGTGTTGCATCATTATTGCAACAAACTTATTTTGGAGGGGAAATACGTGTTTTGCATCACTGCAGCACAGCTGGTTTGCAGCCAATACCTCCCTCCAATTTATGCACCTTATACCGTTGCTGATTTGGGGCTAAATCACCCGTTCTGCATTGCCATGGATTGGCTAATTGGGGGTGAAACTGCTTTTTTTGGATGCTTCCAGACCTGCTGCATTGTGGGAAATTCTATGGCAATTGTGGGACTGTTTTGGGTGGGGGGGAAATGACATTTGGGGGGCAGCAGGGGTGGGTTCACAGCTCCATTCCCCCTCACAGTCCTGTTTGCCATGAAGGAGGGGAATGAGAAGGTGCCCACACTGCTCACGGATTATATCCTCAAAGGTACCTGCTCCCCTCCTGCCTGCCCTGGGCACACCTTGGGTGCAGTTCCTGTGCAGACCTTTCCACCATGGATCCCTTCTGCATCCCCCTGCATCCTCCTGCCTCTCCCTTGTGTCCTTTGTGCATCCTTTGCCCATCCCTCATGCAGCTTCATGCATCCCTTACACATTTCCTGTGCATCCTCCATGCATCCCTGGAGAATCCTGGATCCATCCTGTGTGCATTCCTCCTACATCTCTGGTGCTTCCTTTGTGCCTCCTCCATTCCTTCAGGAATCCCAGGTGCACCTCCTGCACATCCCTCAGCCTTTGTTTAGGTTTTTTGGAGGGGGGGGATCCCTGTGCACCTCCCTTCACCATCCTGGGGCCCATCTGCTTCCTCCAAGCAACCTCACCTGTGCACCTCCTCTCAGCCCCCATGCCCCATGGGGCAGCCCCCCTCTGCCTCCCTCAGGCATCCCCATCCATCTTCCTGAGCATCCTGGGGCGTCCCTGTGCCTCTGCCACACACCTCCTGTCCATCTCTCACGCAGCCTCCTGAGTCAGGCATCCTCATGCATATTCCTGCATCCCTCTGCATCCTCCTGGATCCCTCTGCATCCCCGTGCACACTTGTGCATCCCCATGCACACTCCTCTATCCCTGTGCACACATCCTTATGCATCCCTGTGCATCCTCCTGCATCCCTGTGCACACTTTTGCATCCCTGCACACAACCCTGCATCCCTGTGTATCCTCATTCATCCTTGTGTATCCCTGTGTACACTCCTGCATCCCTGTGCATCCTCCTGCATCCCTGTGCACACTTGTGCATCCTCCTGCATCCCGGTACATCCCCATGCACATTCATCTGTCCCTGTGCACGCATTCTCATGCACACTCCTGCATCCTCCTGCATCCCTGTGCACATTCCTGCATCCCTGTGCATCCTCCTGCATCCCTGTGCACACTTGTGCATCCTTGTACACCCTCCTGCATCCCTGTGCATCCTCATGCATCCTGGTACATCCCCACGCACACTCACCTGTCCCTGTGCACACATCCTCCTGCACACTCCTGCATCCCTCTGCATCCCTGTGCATCCTTGTGCATCCTGGTGCATCCTCCTGCATCCCTGTGCATGCTCAGGCCTCCCTGTGCCCTCAGTGCCCCCCGTGGGTGCCCCCCAGGCCTCTCTCTCTCTCTCTTTTCAGTGCTCTGCCCGACCTGACGCGGCGCTGCCCTCGCACCCCCACCCCGGCGCCCCCCAAAACGGGGCCAAACCCCAGGAAAACGGGTCACCCGTGGCCCCCCCTCCCCTGCACTCCTCCCTTTGCACAGCTGGGAATAAAGGATTCCTTACATTAATTAGGCAACTGGCCTCCGGTGTCTGCGTCCCCTCTGCTCCTGACGGCGCTTCGCAACTTTTGGGTGGAAAAATGCAGTTTTAAAGCGAAAAAAAATCCCAACGTGGACTTTGCTGCAGTGCTCATGAATATTCTGGAATCTATAAAATATGCAGATTTCTGGCTAACGAGCTGCTGGGTGCTCAGAGGTGGCTGCAGCTGCCGGCATCCCAGGGGTGAAATTCAACTCAGTGAAATTCCATTCTCGGAGATTTTTCCCCCATTTTTTCCCCCCCACTCTTCTGCAGCCCCATTTTCTGCTAAAAATTGTGCAAAACTCACCTTTGCCCCCCCAGAACATCAACACATTATTTAGCAATGGCTTGTTATGGAATGGGGGGTGGCTTCTGTTTGGGGGAGAATTGCTCTGTTTTAGGTTTGTCGCTCATTTTTGGGGAGAGCCCCTAATTTGGGGGGTCGTTGCTCATTTTTGGAGAGTTGTTCATTTTGGGGCGAATTCAGTCATTTTAGGGGATGGCACTTACTTAAGAGAGTCACTCAGTTCCAGGAGGATCACCAATTTTGGGGGCACATCACTTATTTGGGGGATTATTGCTCATTTTGGGGGAGAATTGTTCATTTGGGGGGAAACATAGTGGGGAGCATCATGGTTTTGAGAAGATCATGTTTGGGCACCACTTTAGAAAAATCCCTTCATTTTGGAGGAGCATCCCCCTTTTGGGGAGAGCCTCATTCATTTTTGGGAAATGCTACTTTTTGCTGGGGGAGGGGGGAAACACCTGAAATTTTGGGGCACATCCTTCATTTTTAGAAAGCACAATGCTTTTTGGGGCAGCATCACCCATTCTGGGGTGGGTCACTCCTCTTTGAGAAGCATCACTTCTTTTGGGGGAGAATCATTCCCTTTTGGAAAATACAACTCATTTTGGGGTGAACATCACATATTCTGGGGTGAGCACTCATTTTGGGGGAGAATCACTCATTTCAGGGGGAGATTTGCCCTTCTTGGGTCACTGCTGGGTTTTGAGGGGCATCCCTCATTTTTGGAGACTGTAACTCATTTAAGGCTGAGCATCACCCATTTTGGGGCAGTGTGTAACATTTTAGGGAAGATCACTCTTTTGGGGGGAGAATCACTCATTTTTGGAGAACACAGCTCATTTTGGAGTAACCATCACTGATTTGGGGGCGAGGGGTATAATTAATTTGTGGGCAAAATCCCATTGGAGCTCATTTGAGGTGGGGGGGCATCTCTCATTTTTGGGGGGTTGTCACTTTTGGAAGTATAAATCCAATTTTCTCCACATCACTTAACTACCAATTTGGGTCCATTCACCCATTGGGTGGTGAAGTTATTCCAGCATTTTGGATCTTCTCTGCTCACAGGAAGAAGCTGCCAAGAAAATACAGCTGCAACCCCTCATCTCGTAGCACTTTATAATAAATGGCCAGGAATTAATACTAAATTACAATGAATCCTTTATGAAATTACAGATTACATTCACGCCAGATCAGTATTGAAAAATAGGCTTTTCTGCCTATTGCATCACTCGTGGGTTTTTTTCCCTGGCTCCTGTTTGGGTTTTTTTACCAACCCTTCTTCAAGAGCCAAAAAAAAAAAATAAAAGGACAATATGGGCAAAAAGCCACAAAGAAAATCATCCTTCTTATAGAATCCTACATTTAGAGCAGGAACCTGCAGAAGAAAATTCCTTTATTTTTGCCCTGGTTTGCTTTTGCGTTTCTTCCCATGCCACGTTTTAAGGCGAAACACACTCTTTTTTTAGCATTTAAAAATAAAAAAAGAACCCAAATTCAGGGTTTTTGGCAGTTGCCCTCCCCCCATGGTGCTAAAACTCCACCATTTTCCCACGTGGAGGGACAATTCCAGGGAGAAACCATCGTTCAAGCAACAATATTGAGATTCCTTCCACCCGTGCGAATCCTGGGGGGGTCGCCATCCAATTTTGGGTGAAATCTTGCATTATTCAAACTCATCTTTTTCCCCATTTTTTCCTGAATCAGTGCCAAAGCTCCTTGGAAAAGTTTCACTCCCGGCAGCCTTTGCCCCAGCTCTGCATCCCTTAAGGACGAGAATGGGGTGAGTTGGGGTTTTTTTTTCCCAGATTCAATGGGTTTTTAGCACATAAATTAAAAGATCTGGAGGAATTTCCTCCGTTTTCCAGCAGGTTGTGTCCGGAGTCACCAAACAGCCGCAGCATCGGGGGCAAAGTGGGGAGGTTTGGGCACCCAAACCCTCCTCAGATCCAGCAGAACTTGCACTCACCGGTTATTTCTCTTCCCCCTCCGTGCTGATATTTATGCCTGTGAATAATCTTTTTTTGGGGGGGGGGGAAAAACCCAAAAAGCATCAAGTCCTGGGGTTGGTGTGGTTTTCCTTTGCACCAAGAAATCCAAGGGGTGGCCCACAGTGGAAAACCCGCTGTCACCCAGCATCGCGTGGGGAAAACGCCTTTCCCTAAAAAAGGCTTCTGCTTACCAAAAAAAAAAAAAAATTAAGGGAAAAAGGAAAATAAAACCTGAAATGAAAGATTAATTTTGGCCACAATATGTGCCTTGTAAACATGTGTCCTTCACTTCCACGCCCTGGCAGGGTGGTGCCCGTGCTCCCGTGGGCAGCCGGGGCATCCGCCGGCGCCGCCAGTTTGCTTTGCTCGCGCGAATTTTTTTGTTCTTGCCTTTTTTGTTTGTTTGTTTTTGGCATTTCGAGAGGGGGGGGATTTTGTGTCTGGTGCTGCCAGTGATTTGGCCAGGCTGCAGGAGGAGCTATTCCAGCGAGTCACTGTGGTCCAAGCCAAGGTCAGCGCCGGGTGCTGCTGGGAGGCCACCGGGCTCTTCCTCGAGCTCTTCCTCCTCTTCCTCCTCCTCCTCCATCTCGTCCTCGTCCTCCTCATCCTCCTCCTCTTCCTCGGTGCCGTCCAGGGAGTCGTCGTGGGCTGCCAGCATGGCCTGCTGCATGGCCATGGTGGCCGTGGCTGATGAGAGGGGTTGGAGGTTGTCCATGCTGAGCGAGCCTGAAGTTTAAAAAAATAAAGAAATAAGGGTTCCCCAGCTGACACAGGAAGGACAAAAAATGTGCATAAACCGAGAATAAATCAAGTGAAAAGCTCAGAGAGCACCTTGTGGAGTGTCCCACCTGCACCAGTCACTACTCCCCAGTGTCCAACCCTTAATTTTTCTAGCTTAATGTATCGTCATTAAATGACAAGAGATCTTCACTTCTGAGCAAGTAGATGCCCAAATTGGTTGGGCAGATCTTCTCTTCATCTGCTCTTAACTCACATTTCCTCTTCATCTCTTCATCTTGCCTGGTCTATGCTCATCTCTGCTCTGTTCATCTGCTCTTAACTCACATTTCCTCTTCATCTCTTCATCTTGCCTGGTCTATGCTCATCTCTGCTCTCTTCACCTCTTCCTCTTCTCTCCTCTTCATTTTCCTCATCTGTTCTTTGTTCATCCCTCTTCCCGCCTTGTCTCACCTGTCATCTGACCTTAATCTTCTCTATTCTTCTCTTCATTTTCAGCATCTATTCTCTTCATCTTCTCTCTTCCCATTTAGTCTCATCTGCCTTCTCCTCTCCATCTCTCCATCCTCTCTCCTCTCGACCTCTCCTTTCATCTTCTCTCCCCCCTCGCCTCCCCTCTTTCCCCTCTCCCTATTTCCCCCTTTTCCCCCTTCCCAGCACCTCAGAAGATATCCCAAATCCCAAGTGGGTGATTGCTGAGGGCTGTTCCTGTGCCAAGGGCATGGGAATACCCCATTGCCAGTGCCTTGTGACAGCCAACTTCAAGGAACTGCTGGCATGGGCCACAAGTTTTTCCCCACAGCGTGACAAATGGATCTAAAAATCCCTAATTACTAATTAAGGCCACCACTTAATGCATGGCCACTCCTTCCTGGAAGGGCAGGGGGCACTGGGGCATGTCCTTACCATCAGGATTTGTCCCTGAATTGCTGCCCTGCTGCTGCAGGACCCCAGCAGCAATGGAGTTGGGCCAGAACCTCTGTGTGGGCCGGTGCTGAGATTTGATTTTCTTGGCTTTGGGGGCAGGATCCGGGTTGCTGGCATCAAGCATGGGCTGCAGGATGCGCCTCCGGGCATTTATGAACCTTTCCATGGAAAAGGGAGAGCACTGGAGTAAATGTGAGTCATTACAGCAGCACTGAGTTAAAACAACAGACATTACAGCAAGTCAGTGGGTCACAGTATAAAACCTCTTCAAGAGAAGCTTCGTGGTTCTGAAATCTGGGGGGTTTGATCCTATTCCATCTTCCTGTGGCACATTATACCACTGCATTCATTTTTCCAGCTGAGTGGGAAGATGCTACACACAGGATTTACCAGGAGAGGGCACTGAGACCTCACAAAGCAATGCTGCACTGAACACAACTGATCTTGTCTCCCAGAAATCACAGAATTGTAGATTATGCTGAGTTGGAAGGGAGTTAAAAGGATCATCGAGTCCCTACGCAGGACACCCCAAAACCTGGCCCTAACCACCCAAGTTACCCCCAAAAAAGTAGTACACAGCACCAAAATAGTGTGAAAAAAAGTCCTAAAGCCACCAAGCAGGCCAGCAAGGCACTCACCAGTTGTTGACTTGCAAGAGGGTCAGGTTGGTTTGGGCAGCAATTTGCCTCTTCTCATCCTCTGTGGGGTAGGGGTGCTGGAAAAAAAAGAGGGATGGGGCAGCAAAATGAAATCCCTGCATGCAAACCAGTGGGCCTGAGTGAAAAAAATAATGAAAACCTGCCTTTTCTTTTTTTGTTTTATTTTCCCCACCCTAAATTTGGTGGGTTCTTGCACTTGCAAGATGCATGGTTGAAGGATGGCTTCCAAAGGCATCAAGATTTCCCCAGTGTCCTTAGGGCTTTTCCAAGACTTTCCATCAAAGGCTTTTCCTTCAAGGAAAATGTTCATTTTTTAAAAAAAAAATAAAAATTTACCAATTTTCTAATGATGGTTGTTGGTAAAGGTGGGATTTGGGCTTCAAAACCCACCCAGACCCACAATGCTTATTGTTAGAGGCACCAATAAAACCCTCTGAGCCATCTGCACTGGGAGACCACCAGCACTCAAAGCTCCAGCAACCTCCTCCCCACCGTGCTAAAATCCTCCTTTCCAACCCCAGAAATGAAAATATCAAACCAGCCCCACGTGTCAGTGACAGTTCTGATTGCAGTGACTTGTTTTCCAGCTGTCACCCCTAAAACAGTGTGATTTCCTTGACAAAACCACCCAAAGTCAGTGCACACTGGAGACTCAGTGGTTAAAAAAGGCTCCTTTTTTTGGCAGAAGTATCCCCATTTTTGGTATTTTATTCCCAGCATTCTTTCTTCCTGCTGGAGCTCCAGAACTTCCCAGAAGATGATGAGCATAGATGCTATTTGGTTAAAAACCACATTATCCATGATGCCAGATGGAGAAATCCCATGGAGAGGCCCGAGTTTCTTCTGACCAAGCTGAGAGCAAAGGCAAACCCCCCCCAGGAGGAGAATTTCTTTTAGTTTTTTCAGTCCTACTCTGGAAATCTCAAGCCATGGGGTTCTCCTGGCACCTGGCAGAGAATGTCTTCTCAGTTTCTGGTCTTCTAAATCCTTTTTTTGTGTTTGCAAACCTGCAGTTCTGCTCTCGATCTGCGGGAGATGTTGGGATGGCAGCCCAGTGCTGTGACACTCCTGTCCTCCATCCAGCAAATCCCAAATTTCCAATTAAAATTTAAAAAAAAAAAAGACCTGGGAAGTCCCCAACCTGCTGCTGTTCCACATCCTGGCTGAGGTTTTTCCACAAGTTGCTCCTTGGAGCTGCTGTTTTCTGCAGTGCTGATGCCTTGGGGATCTCCCACCTTCCTGGAGAGTCCTTGCAACCAGTTTCCAAGTGTTTTCTTGGCTGAATCATGCAGGAAAAAGGGCTGGGATTTTTAGCATTTTGCCTTTCTCTCAGCCCTGCTGATGGGAAGGAAGTCTTCTTGCATGAAAATATCCAGGTTGCATCTAAACCTATCTCCATCTCCAATCCCCCAAAGATGGGGTGACTTTGTAATTCTGGATTTTGACTGATACCTGTGAGGCAGCTTTCACATTTCAGCCTGCTAGGAAAGGGTATTCTGGAGGTGTTAACTGCAAAAAAATTGCCCTATTATCCATCTGCAAAAGTTCAGGGAAGCCCCTTTCTAGTTTTATTCGCTCCTTCATGCCTTAAGGTTATATTTTTCTCACTGCAGTGAAAATGCTCATGCCCAAAACACTAGGAAAATACAACCAAAAAAGCCCCTTTGTGCCTCTGAATACAGATGCAGACAAACCACCACCTGGAAGTGAACATTTTGGGGCTTTTTTCCCCTTTTTTCCCCCCAGCTTGCAGGGTGTTTTGGTGACTGTGGTGCTCACCATGAGATGCTGGAAGAGCCATGAGCGCATGATGTTGGTGGCATGTTTCGGCAGGACGCCCCGTTTGTTCTTGGACTTCTTGTCCTCACCGTCAAGGAGGGAGGTGAGATCCAGGTTCACCTGTCAGGGGAGAGGAACAGGGGAGAGAATTGGTCAAAAATGGTGATTGGCAATCAAAAAATGAGCAAAATCCACCCAAAAAATAAGAAAAACCAAGAAAGAAATGAGCAAAGCCAACCCAAATTGGGGGTGAGACGAGTGCAAAAAAACCCCGCGCTCACAGGGAGCATCTAAAACCCATTTCCCCCTGCACCAAATTTGCATTAAATGCACTTTTTCTCCCAGCATCTGTATTTTTTTATCTCCACTTTTTTGTTAATGCTTTGCAAGGGACAATGGCACAGTTGGGGACCGTGGTGATGAAGCCACAACCTACGTGTGATTTAAGAGGAAAACCCTTTTACCTTAAAAAAAAGCAATGAAAAATAAACACAAATCCCATAAAAAGATGATTTTCTCAACTGGAAGTTAAAACCCTGCCACTCACTAACCCCTTGCAAATCCAGGGCTCTCACCCAGCTGATTCCCACCACAAGAAAGCTGCCTTTTCCCACTACCAGGAAGAAGATGCCCATTGAGCCAAAATCTGCTCTTTCCCTCCCCTCAAATTAAAAATAAGCATCTTGCTGCAAGAGAAGTTTTAATGAGGATGCAGGAACCGAACTGAAATCTAAGCACTCGAGTTAAAAAGGGAATTTTTTATTTTTTTTTTTCCACCTCTTCATCAAAACACTTCTCCTGGATGAATTAAACATCAGGCCAGCAGGTCCCTGTGATTCCCCTGGGCTCCAGCTGAATAAATCATGCTGGTGGCACAGGAAGAGCATCCGGAGGTGCTTGTCCGGGGCTCTCTCCCTGCCCCAATATTCCCTGTGCGCATGTTTTTCCCACCACAGAGGGTTTTGCTGCAAGATTTAAACCTGTGATGGAGAGATATTAAAGAGAGAAATTTTTTTTAAAGCATTGCACAGGCAAGAAAACCTGCCAGGGAGGTGCCACCCCTTTCCAAAGTGCCGTTTATTGATTGTTCTGTCAGAGGCTCCTGCAACTAAAATGGAGCATTTTAGAAAAAATGGGAGGGAGGGGGTGTGGATTTTTGATTTTTGCTGCTCTGCCCCTGGGAAGCAGCACAGCAGGACTGGATGGTGGGTTTTTTCCCCCAAATTCCTGGGGAATGGAGGTTAGGAAGAACTTGTCTTATTGTAAGATGCAGGGAAACCCTGCAATGTCAAAAAAAACCCAAAACCAAAACCAGAATGCAACAAGAGCAAATGGTGAAAAAATATCTCCAAATCCAGAAAGCAAGGAAAAAAAATGAGCCTTTCTCACAAGCTGTGATTGCTGTTCTGGACAGGCAATGCCAGTGATCCCAGATCACAATATATATCACTGTTAAAATATATTGCTATATATATATATATATACTGCTAAAATATATCAGCAATAACATCTATCCTATCCCATCCTCTCCTTTTCCATCCCATCCTAGCCTATAACATATAGTATACAATTAATATAGAAGATATAATTTAAAAAATATAATAGAGAATATAGACTAAAATGGAATATGTTCTATTATACATTATATCAGATGTTGTTGTATATCATTATGATTATTATTATATTGCACAATATAATATTATGTGCATTGTTATATATTATATATTGTAATATTTTATAACAATAATATAAGTATTGCTGTAACAACTTAGATCATTGCTATAATTCCTTAGGTACCCCAAGGGCACCTGGCAGATGGATTTAATCAACGTTTCTTGCTAATTAAAAATTTAGGATGCTCCAAGGGTTGAATTCCAACTCAGCATATTCCGTGAATTCATGGAGAAGCTGTGGGGCTCTGCCTGCTGCAGTGCCAAGCACTGGGGGATAAAAAGGGATAAAAGGGGGGTTTGGGGTGGGCAGGTCCTACCTGGGCGTTGGGGATCTGCAGGGCACCGGGGGCGATGGCTTGGGCAAGGACCTGGCCCTGCGACGTCACCATTGTCACGGGCTGGTACAAGGCTCCACCTACAGAAAAAACACTTGTGAGTGTGCTGAACCCCCCCAGATTCTTCCCTGCCCACCCAGCCCTTCCCCGTGGGCCCTACCTGGCACGGCGGGCGAGCCACTGCCAGTGCTCATGGCCAAGTTGCCCGGGGGCAGCGCGGCCGCCGGCACCACGATGCCCGGCGGTGGGTTAGACACGGGTGGCAGGGCTGCTGGAGAGCTCTGCAGCATCTCCTGCAGGGGAAAAGAAAAAAATTAAACCCATGAATTTTATATATTTTTCCCCGTACCATAACTTGGCCCCGTTGCTCTTTTTATGTTCCTGTGGTGAAAGTGCGGAAAAAAGGGGATTTTTCGGTTTGTTGCGACCGCAAGGAGATGGGAAAATAAGGATTTATGTTCTGCAAAGCTCCCACTCAGCAGCCACTATTTCCCATAAGGAAAAATGCAAGGGGAAAAAAAAAAGATCAGGATAGACCAGAAGCTGCAGCTCCTTTTCTCCACTCAACAGAACTACAGGGATGGGAATCTGAATGCACCAACCAATTAATTTTACATCAAGCCTTGGGTGTGACACTCTACAGGGAGTTGGGGTACTCTGTGTCCGTGCTGATGCATTTCCCATTGCTGGAGAGGGGAAAATGTGAGGTCTGGTCCTTTTTCCTCCTTTTCCCCCATCACATCCTTGCAGCTTTTTCCCTATCAGTCACCCCCACTTTGCCTGTGCTGTGGTTCTCAATAAACTTCATGCTTTTGCCATTAAAACCCCCTTACTGCCTTTTCCCTGCAATGCCAAGCCCAAAACTTTGGACTCAAGGCCTCTGCTACGTTATTTTTGTCCTCCCCATTGATGATCTGAATAATGAATATTATTTATCCATGATTCTTCCTAAACAAGGGCATCTGGAAGACCATTTTTGTAAGTGCACTGGTAAGAAATCATTTGGAATATCACAAAATTGAAACTGTTGTTTCCAGATATGGTGGTCAAAGCCATTTTCAACAGGATTTTATGATGACAAAAAATGCATTTTTTTTGGTGGTGTAGAGGAAAACTGTTCCAAAACACCATCTCAGTGGCATCCAAAAAGGCAGAATATTGGTAATTATTAGAAAAAGACATTAAAGAAATTCATGGTGTTCCTGCAACAGAACTGTGAAACTAAGGGGACCCAATGGAAGTGGAGGCTCTGCCTTAAAATAAACACAGGCAGATATCTCCAAGAAGATTTAAAAAATATATTTTGCATACTAATTGCCTCAGCTTGCAAATGTCAGCCAAATTCTATTACACTTGGTAGTTTTGCTGCAGCGGAAAATATTTTATATTTTGAGACTCAAAAGAAGTTCATGGAGTTCTAGAATGGGTTGGGTAGGAAGGGACCTTAAGAAAAGCTTGTTCCAATCCCCTGCCACGGGCAGGGACACCTTCCACTATCCCAAGTTGCTCCAAGCCTCATCCAATGTGGCCTTGGACACTTCCAGGGATGGGGCAGCCACAGCTTCTCTGGGCAACCTGTGCCAGGGCCTCCCCACTCTCAAGCTGAAACGTTTTTGGCAATTTTTGAAACCTGAGTGTGAAAAAAAGTGCATCACTAGGGGTCTCTGCAGATCCACATCTCGGCACTGACCAATGGCAAAACACGATTTCTCTGAATTAAAAGTCACTTTGCTGAAGAAGAAGACCTGGGACACATATTGCATTGCACAAAAACATACCCTTTCTTTCAATAAGGCAAATACCCAAGTGCCCAGGTGTAAGTAAGTCCTAAAATTCAGTGTTATTGAGCTGCTGTTCTTCCCCTTGCGCTTTACGACACAGAAATTTATTTCTGTGTGGCACATGATGCCTAAAAATGTCTGCCTCACCCTAACTTTTTGCAAGTTATTTGTGCTGGGGGAAATTTGGATTAGCTGGAGAGAAAAGAAACCCATGGGTTTGCTGAGGAAGAGCTGGCCACACTCAGACTCAAGTAAGATGATTCATAAGGCTCCTTCGTGAACGGATGGGTGGATGGAGATGGGGAAAGAGCTGGTTTTAAATAACAGAGGAATCCAGGTTTGTCCACAGGGAAAACTTGGATAAATTAAAATCTATATAGAGAAGCACTGCATGGAGTTTTACTAACCCATCAGCCTCCAACCACCAGCAACCTGGGCTGGTGGAAGGTGTCCCCACCCATGGCAGGGGTTTGGAATGAGATGAACTTTAAGGTCCCTTCCAACCCAAAGCATTCCATGAGTCTATGGCGAAGGAATTGGAGAAGGAGAAATGCTGTCCTGAAAATACCCATTTAAGCACTGCCAATCTGAAACAAGAGCTGAAATTTTGAAAATTTGATTTCAATGTAAATGTCCCCAGCAGCACTGGGGTTCCTGATGGGATTGGTTTTGTGGTGGGTTTTTTCTTACAAGTGGAGAGCAGTGAGGACCCCTTGATGTCGAAGGGGTTTTTTTAATTTAAATTACTTTAATCAAAAGGAAAGGATGCTTAAGGGAGGACTCCACCATGAAAGAAGCAGCTCCCCTGTCCCATCCCTGTCTGAAAAAACTCAGAAAATATTTATTAAATGAAGGGAGGGGATTAAAAACAGCCTGATATGGAGTCAAGGGGAGAGGAATGAAGCCAAGAGAAAAACAACCATCAAAAATGGAAGAAGGGGAATTTCTTGGTGGACTTGCAGGAAACAAGAGGCTACAAAACAAAGCAAAAGCTCCAAATCAGAAAGTAAGGGAGAAAACAGGGTAGAAAAACATCTGTAAGGTGAGGAAAGTTCAGGGAAGGTGCATCACATGGGAAAACCCCCAACTTGTCACCCAAACTTGGCCAACATCAGGAGTCCTCTCTAGACTTGGTGACATAAGAAGTTTTAACCAAGAGTCAAAACACCTGTTCGAGTGTTCTCTCATATTCCATCATCTCTAAGCATTTTTTCCAATTCCAGAAATTCTTGCATCTCTTTTCCATCTTAGAAAGCACAAATAACACCAGGCCGAGGGCCTTTTTGGATACACCAGGGAAATCCAACAGTGATGGTCCTGTGATGACATTTTGACAGCTCCAGACATTGTTTTCCCATTTTTGCTTGACATTGTTGTTCTGGTGTATCCATATTTTTTTAAGCATGCTGTCTTGTGGTAAAAAACTTTGAAAAAATCCGAAATATTTCACTTTCATGACAAACTTGGTTTATCTTTGCACAAAATTGTCACTCCTCCCAAACCCCAACAAAACCTATTTGCTGAGAAGCCTCATTTGTTGGTATTAATTCTATTTTGTTATTTAGACTTTTTTTTAAAAATCCTAAATTAATGGTCCATTTGCTCTTGCACCTGCCCTCAGCAAGACAAACAGGTCAATAATTACAGAAATCATCCCTCTTGCCATTTTTTAAACACCAATCCCACGAATTTTCAGCTCTCTGGAGCACCCTCAGCCCTTAAAACTCAACTGAGGGATACAGAGTATTTCCACCCTATTTTTTTTAAGCCTTATCTGTGCAAACTCAATGAGTTTAAAGTTGATGTTGCTTAGTTGGACACTTAGAAAATATTTGCCATTGCATTGTCAACAGTATCTCGTCCTCATCCAACAACCAGATGAGACAGTGGCTCCTTCTGGTCCATCACTGTGAATATTTCAGCTCCTGTTGCCTGCTGAAAATCCCTCAGTCATTGAGTGAACATTTCCCCTCCAGCTGGGTCTTTCCTGAGAATGTTCCCATTTATTTAGCAACTGCTTTCAAATCCTCACTTGAATTCCTCAACTTTCAGTTCTTGCCCGGAAGGGAAACGTCAGCGGCTCCGGGTTTGCAGGAATCAGAGCCAGCTTGGTACCTCTCCATGGGCCTGATTATTTTCCAAAGACTTGTGCTAATTTTCTGATATGATCCCCACCTCTTTGTGAGGCACTAAATCCTCATTACTTTTCCTGACCGATGCATTCTAATTAGATCAACACTTGGAAAAAAAAAAAAAAAAAAGGAAAGGAGAGAGGGGGGGGAGGAAAAAAAAAAAAACCACAATAGCCACAGGACGGCTTTCCATCTCATTAACTCCCTCACTTATTATTTTCATGAAAATTACTGATAAAAAACGTGCATCTCCATTTGCTGGGACCGGGAGCTTCGTCGGCTCATATCTAACATCTCTCTCATCACCCGGGATGTGAGCTGTTGCCATGGCAATGCACAATAATAGAAACTAATAAATTACAAACGAGATGCTCGTTGAGCAATTATTGTTCTCTTTTATGCAAGTGTCTTGCTAATTTTGATCATAAGGAATGCTCCCATAAAGCAGCGAAGGGATAATAAGTCCATTTCTAGAGATTATTAGAAAATAGAGAGAGGATGGGGTTTTTTAGATCCATGATTAAGTGGTTTGGTGCTTTCAGGGAACCCAAATAAGAAATGGAACTTTTCTGGGGGGGCTTTTCCTTCATAGTGCTGGGAGCTTCAAACTCTGCAGCACCTGAGGCTGAGCTACTAAAAACACTATTTTTTTTTCCCTTTCTACCATCTTAAAATGCTCTGAAAAGCCCCAAAAAGCCCCCCCCACCTGCCTCCTTTTTAGGGAGAACGCCAGGAGCTGCCTGGGTTATTTGGGATTGGCTGCAGCTGTTTCTGGTGCGATTGGACAACCCTAAATTTCATTTTTCTCTTCCCAAAAACTGAGTGTCTGAGAGAGATGAATCCCCTAGGGACACATAATATATCATCAAATTATTTGGGATGCAACCAGCCAAGATTTATTCCCTGCACTGCAGATGCATGTGAAAACCCCAACCCATGGGCAAGGTCTTTTCCAAATATTAAGCTACAGTCCCTTATTTTGCCCCAAAAGCCACCAAGGTGCAGCTTGGTTTGGTCACTTCAGTTGATACTTCAGCAATTCTCAGAAGTAGAACATTTCCTTGTGCTCTTCCACAACACTTGAGGCACCAAATGTTTTCTTCTCCCAGCTAAAATCCAAATTATGCAAAAAAGAAGTGAAGGGAATGTTGATCACGCTGGGGGAGAACTGTAAGATGTGCTGAGGCCCAAAAAAAGAGCAGTGAAGCCAAAAAGGGTTATCTGAGACCCAAAAATCTGTTGAGCTGCCTTGAAACAAACAGGGAGAGAGAAGCAGTGAAGAAAATGATGATGTTTCTGCCCCTCCTGCCAATAAATACTGTTTTGTCACAAAAAAAATGCTGATTTCTTGTTGACATTCCCACACATGGCTTCCTTCCCCTCACATTTCACTGCTGCAACATCAGAGTTTAGGAGAAGTCCTCCACTCTCCTTTTTACAGAGCCACAACCATTGTGGGTTGCAGCTCTGCCAAACCCATGAAAGAAAAGGTTCCATAAGAAAAAAAAATTAAAAATAAAGAAAAAAATCCCCACAGCATCATTTGATACATGGGCAAGATACAGGTGGGGTTTTTTTTCATTTTTGGGGATGGATTTTGAGGAGTTGTTGCTCTACAAGTGTTGTAGAGCAGCTCTGAGGCCTTGTTGGCCCAACTTGCCTGTTGGCCAATGTGCAACAATGGTGACTTGAGATAAATTTTAAGGATTTACCTGGGGGTGGAGGCTGATGGAGGAGGGGTTGGGGGAGTAGGGCCCCCCCAGGTCATTCCTGAGTAGGTTGTCACTGTGCATCTTGGTTTTGAGGCAGGTGATGTAGCGGTTGCAAAAGTCCTTGCACAACTCATTGACCTTCTCTAACTCCAGGAGGTGGATGCGCAGCACCTGGATTGCCTTCACCATCTAAGCAAGGGCACACAATGGCAAAGTTAAAATGATGTATTCCCTTGGGGAAAAAAAACACAACAGAAAAATCAATATTCGCACCCAAAATCAGTGGAACTGATCCCTGTGGTAGAAATAAATTAATTTCCTTTCTCGACACACCAAAAAAATCAATATTCTCACCCAAAACCCATCCCAGAGCCCACCCCTCTGCACATCTGCATTTCTTTTCCTTCCCCACCAATCATACCTCTGAAATTCCAAAGAGGGGGGGAAAAAAACCCACCAAATTCACCGTTGCCTTCGTGGGAATTGCCTCCCGTGCCACCCCCCCCCCCGCCCAAAAAAAAAAAACCAGTCCAAGCCAAAACCCTGGATGTTGAAAAGTGTTTGGTTATTCTCCAGAGGCCACTTCTTCTAACAAGATTACGGGGCTGCAACTCAGCCGTGAGCTGTTGCTGGTGCAAAGCCTGGGCCTCATTAAAACGTACCCCATAAACCTTAAAAAATTTACACATAAAACATTCCTCTCGCCGAGCTGAAACCTTAAGTTTTATAGCTGCTGTTTGAAATCTTGCATAATATATAAAATTTCAGCTATTCACTCCGGGGCAATAAATCCTGTTTTATGTAACAAAGCGTCTTTGCATTTCAAAGGGTGTTTTTAACTTGCAAATTTTAGTGGTCATCTTTACAAACTGCAAGTCGCCCACGGTTGGGAAACATCCCGAAAAATCCGGGGCCAAACTCCAGGGGTGGCTCCGCCACGGAGAAAGTGAATTTTTGGCTGGCAAACAACAGGGATGATGGGTTGTGGATGGAAAAATCTTCTTTGTTTTGGTTTGGTTTTGAGGGTTGAGGGTTTTTTTTGCTGGTTTTTATTTCTTTTCTCCCCCCTCCTCTGCAGTTGGCGCAGGCAGAGCGCGAGGCGGAGGTGCCGTGCCCCGGCTTTCCCGCACCCTCCCAGGGCTCAACGGCCATGAAAGTCAATATTCAAGGGCAAAGGCAGGAAGACCTGACACATATATGTATAAAAAATAAATCTCTCAATTATCTCAGCTCATTTGCTTAGGGTCTCATTTTATGTCCCTGCTCCGCTGCGTCGTATATCTGTCCGGATAAAGAGTTACAGTCGGACGGCGGACGTGCGCGGGGTTGTAAAAAATACAGATGCTGAATTAATTGACTGTGTGGCACTCGGCAGCTGATTGAGTTGATAATGGTGAGATCTGACCTTTTTCTAATTTCTAATTATGTGCATCTTGGCAGTGAGGAATACATGACTCTTATTCTAATGATAGCTAATGCCACTGGCCTTTTCATCCCTGCTTTGCCAGCGCCGATTTCCGGCGAATCGGCGGCCTGAAAAAAAAAAACCAACAGCCACCCAACACTGACAAAAATAACAAAGGAAATAAAGGACAGTGTAAACAGGGGAAAAGTGCCAGCTCAAGAACAGGTGGGAGTGTTGAGTTTTGGGCACAGCAAGACTTTTTCACCCGAAATTCCCTTCGGTTTAGTGTCTCGCACCAACAGGAATGGTGCTTCTTAGCACCATATTAAAGGTGATGCAGGTATTCCCCACTGAGCAATCTGGATGGCTTTTGGAGGAGTTCTGGGTATTGGATAGAACATATACATACAGATAGGTACCAGAAATAGGGCAAACCCACATATACAGAGGCACAGATACAGCTACAGATATAGAAAGATATAGCTGTAGACAAATAGGAATATGAACATATCGAGTGCAGCAAGGTTACACATGGGATTAGTGCAACTGCCCATGGCCAAATGTCACCTTGGCAGCAAGAGTTGCTCCAAGCATGCCCAAAGAACATGATTACTGTGGGGGTTTTTTTAAGAAACCACAAAAAACCCAGTGAAAATCACCAGTGTGGACAGATTTGCTGCACTATTTGCCAAAAGTGGTTCACCTTGATATGTGTAGAAATAGGTTTTCCATTCCCAAAATTTTACACTTTTTTTTTTGCTTCACCTGGCTCCATTTCTCTCCTTTTACTAGATCATCACACCCATTTTTAGCTATTTTAATGCAATGGGGGTTTGTTGGTGTAACACAGCATCAGATGTGTGTTTAGTCCCAAAACTGAAATAATCCAAAACACTGGTTGGTTTGGGGGTTTTTTGATTGCTTGTCCCAGTATGATTTCTGTTCTAGACTACAGGTTATTGCAAAATGGGTTCAGTAACCTGCAAAAGGGCTTTGCATGGCCTGCAAATTTTTTGGAGGGCCTGCAAATTTTTTGGAGGGCATTCCACGGACTCTTGGTTTAGGGATGTTGTGAAACTCTCCTGCATGAGCTGAAATGGGGCACAAAAGGTGTGGAATTCTAATCCATCTTGAAACCACCTCTTGTTTGTTTTTTTTTTAGGAAAGCAGTAGTACTTGCACCTAGATGAGCTTTGCCCTTTCTTCTTCCCTTTGTGATAGGTCACCATCCACAATCACTTTCTTGATATCTGTAACACTTAGAAAAAGCTGCCTTTGAGTTGCTTGATTTTGCTTCTTTTCTGGGATGGAAATCCCTCTTCTGCATATGCCAGGGGACACATCAACACCCAGGGAAGGTGTTTTGTTATTTGCATCACCAGAGGTGGGCAAAACTGCCCCTTAAGACTTCGACAATTTGCTTGCAGAGCATCAGGATGTTGCCATGCACCCATCTACCCACACCTTTGCCACGGAGACCACGTGTGGGATGCCTTCTGGACAAAGTAATGGGATTAAGGGATTCTTCCTGAGATCTGCACAAGACAAAAGCTCCACCCCAAACAGAGTCTTCTGAGGCACCTTCCAGCAACAATGGGTACAGCAGGAAATTGGGGTTGCTGTGACAGGGAAGCCATCAAAACCAGCCCAGTGTGTCCCAAACCATTGATACCTTATGGAAAAAGCTCTGCTTTTGCCCTGCTTCTAGGCCAAGAGCTGGTCACCACACTGTGAACAGGGGGTGACACACAAGAATGCTGATGCTATTGCATGTTGCACTGAAGAGCAGTAATTCCTACAGAGATTGCAAGTTTTGGGGCACAAATCATCCAGTGATCTTGGCTGTTTCCAGCAACCTCGTTTACCCCATGGAGTTTGAGTGGGAAAACTAGCCAAAAATGGGCTAGGGGTTTGTTCTCACAGGGGATCTTCTGGAAAACGCCTCAGAGGAGGTACTGGAGAAGGTCTCACAAGGTCTAGGGAGAACAATGCCAAGACAGCCACCACTACAGAGCCCAAGGGCATGGTGGTAGATCTTAATTTGTTCCTCACCCTCCACCTTCTCGCCACCCCCCCAAAAACCATCTGCCAAGCCCCAGCTGCCTCTACCAGGTTGTCCAGCTCGGGGTCATCACTGAAGAAGGGCTTGTGCTCCTGCTCCTGCTGGTGGACAAAGTTCTCGATGTCGACGTCGAAGCTGGCTGAGGTGATGCACTCAGAGCCCTGCGTCGCCTGCTCGCACTTCTCGAAGAGCAACGTCAGCAGTGGGAACAGTGGGTGCCTGCAGAGGACAAAGGACACCCCCCTTAATGACCACTATTTTAGGTCACATGTCCATCTTTACCCCATATCACCCATCCACCCACCCATCCATCCTTGCCCTCCCTTGTAAGAACCTGGTGGTGCAAACCTCACTACCAAGCCACGCTGGAAGTGCTCCCTCTAGACCTTTTCCAACAACAACAACAAAAAAGCTTAAAAATTGTAAAATTCACCATCTCCTCCAACGACTCCTCCCAATGTCCTGGTGTTTTCCATCGCTGCACCAAAGTTGGCATTTCCTATGTATTTTACCATGGACAAAAAGCTGGATGTCTTGGAGCCATCTGCTGTCCTGGTGCCTTTACATTTCAAGGATGGAAAGGCATCCTGCTCTTTGATGGTAATATTTTACCTCAAATCACCTGTGTTTGTTGGAGATGATGGAAGGGGACACCTATGTGCCTGCAGCATCCCATGGACCAACCCTGCTTTGGGTTGCTCCTCCACCAAGAGGTCCATGGATTAATTCAAGCTCCAGTTGTGCAAATTAAAATAAAAAAGTTCCATGGAGTCCTTTAGGGCAGAAATGCAAAACAGTGCTGCAGAAATGGTCTCCCACAGCACTCCAGTTATCCCAGCACCATGGGATCAGCTCCACCACTTTATGTCCAGAAGATGTCCCAAAAGATGATTACGAATCCCTTCCTGACAGTCTTTTTGAGCCGGAGTCAGGCGAAGGGGTTAAACCCCTCGGCTAAGTCTTCATTTGCAGCCGTTAATACCACAGCATATTATAGTTTAATCTGTCCTGATCCTGGTTTAATGCAAGATTCACCGAGGCTGGAGCGGAGAACAGCGAGGGGGGGGGAAATCATTTCATAATTTCAGCAGCCCCGCCGGGGCTTAGCCGGGGGATATGAAAGGCAAATTCCAGGCGGCGGCTTGAATTATTGGGACTTATGAACTGGTGGCACCGCAGCAGGTGCCTGCTCCCATTTCCAGAGCCACTCCATCAATTAGGGAGCAAAGGCACGGAATTACCCCAAGCATGGGGGTTTGGGGAGGGGGGAAGGGGATTGCAGCCCCTGAGCAATTTGTAGCCCCTTTGCTTTGAGGGGTTGCATCGATCAAGGGGGGATTAAGACCAGCATCACCCCGTGCTCTTCAGTATTAATAATGGGGGCAGTGCTGCTGTGGACCCCCAGGAATGTTTTGGAGCTGGAGAGGAGGAGGAGAGGGAGAATGGTTTGCTTTTCAGTTGGAACTAAACTAAACTAAACTAAAAATCTGAGGCAAAATAAAGGGAAACAAAGTAGAATGCAACCCAATCAAATCCATCAATAAGTAAAAGTAAATGAGACAAAAATAATGAACAAAACCACTAAACAAAATAACATAAAATAACATTAAACTAAATAATAAAATACAATACAGGGAAACCAAGGGGAGCAAAACCGCCAGGGATGGGCTAAGGAAGAACACTGAGGGCACTCTGAGCAGAGTGGCAAGGACTGCTGGAATTTGGGGGTTGCCATGAGCTGTAAATGCTGAATTGTTGTGTTTTTGTGAGGGTTTTTTTCATTTTTGCATGGGAGAAACCCCAATCCCAACCCCCATTTTCTCCATTTTCAGCCTTTCCGTGGCCACACCAGGCTGAGGAAAGGACAGCCCACCACGGGGTTTGCAGGTGGAGACTGGGGAATAAAAATTGAGATCTGGAGCCCCCTCCTTGCTATGAGATTTGCAGTGGAGGGAATACATGGAAATCCAGGAGGCACAGGGGAAACAGAATGATTTTCCTCACTGCAGGCATTACACAGGTGCAAAACCACCCCTGTGGCATCAAGGAGAGTTTTGGGATGGAAAAATCTGCTTTTGCTGAATATAGTGTCACAAAAAACACCCCAAAAATACCTGTGTGGGTTTTTTTTTCCAGGGAATCCTCCAAACGAAAGGGCTGAACCAGCCCTGACATTTTCCTGCAGGAGAGAGGTCGTTTGCAGCCACTAATAAAAAGGATTCGACACGGGCTAATAAAGAGGAATGAATTCCTCTAATGGCCTAATTTCCCACCTTCAGCCAGGCTCGAGCCAGTGGCACTGTGGGCACATCACAACAGGAATTTTATTTTTTGTTTTTCACCCCTTTCCCCCTCAAAAAAAAAAAAAGAAAGAGAAAAAAGAAACTTAATGCAAAGAAACCCAGCCATTTCCCACTTGGAAAAATCCAATTTGCAGTGCTCGGGTGGTTTAAGCATCATTTCCCTTCAGAAGCATCTTTTTTTTTTTTCAGGTCCAAAATCCATTGGGAAGTCCCAGCCCCACTGTTGCATAAAGTCAAGAAAACATTTTAGCTGGGAAAAAACTGCAGCTGAGAAGTGATGCTGCTGGACCAGCCCCGGCCAAGCTGCTCCCACACCAAGCAGGGAGGGGGAGGATTCATTTTTTTCTCCCTTTTTTCTAATTTTTTAATGGGTGATAAACCTCCTGCTAGAGCATAAAACCCTTTGTTTTTTATATTTCCCATCACATTTCACCAACAATTTCCCTCCAGGTTGATCAACAGACACTTACAACTGATGCCTTCTGCCTTGGTGCAATTATTGAAAAGTAACAAAAATCCAGTGTTTTGAGGGAAGGGAATGGACCTGGGAGGGCTGAGAAAATCCTTGTGGGCATTTGATAGCTAGTGACATACACACCATCCATAGTAACCACTGGATAGGGGAATATTCATCAAAAAAGGCTCATTTTAGGGATAAAAATTTATCTGGGGGGGTCATTTGGCTGGTACCCAAAAATAAACATCCTGGTTTGGGCAATGAGTCCACACATGGGACTAGGTAACAAATTTCCCCCCACTTTTCCAGGTGGGAAATACCTCCCACAAGGTATTTTTTGCACGTTTTTGACGTTCAAATTTAGGGTGTGAAAACTCCAAAGGTAGTTTCTTTTTTTGTTTGTTTTCCTTATCCCATGAATGCTTCAGCCAAACTCCTCCTGGAAGGGCAAAGAGAAGGTGGTTTTGTCCTCAAATGGCTTCTTTTGCTTTGAGAAAATTATTTTCATCACTGGGGGACCCATGGTGAATAATCCTTTGCATTTTCCTGGGAAAGAGTGAGTTTATTCCACACTTTCATCTGCCATTTCAGCCCTTTCAGCCTCGTAATATTTGAACATTTGGAGTACAAATATTTTAATTCCTTCAAACTCCAAGCTGCTTTTTTTTTTTTTGTTCACAAGCCATCACAGCCTTGGCCACTGACAGGGGGTTAATCCTTAACCTTAAACCTTAATCTTAATTATATTAAAATATTGTTACTGTTACATCATTACTGTATGTTTTAATATTGTAAACAACCACATATCCCTTATATAATTATATATTACTTATATAATTACACTATTTACATAATTAGGATATTACTTACAGCAATTATATGATAACATTACTGCATATATTACAATATTATATATTATTATCCCCAAAGTGACATGAAAAGAGGACTGAAGGAGTCATCCACCCCTTGCCCATCCTGTATGGATGCACAAACTCCACATTTCAGGTTAATATGTGACTTTACCACTTCATTCAACCCCAAATCAGACAGGGGTGGGTTTTTTTGAGGGTGAATATTTTGGAGAGGGGTGGGGGGAGATGCTGCAAAACAAAGTACATGAAGCAGCTCCACCACCATGAGTTATGACCAATAGTTATTATTGCTAAAAAAGGAGCTAATTGCTAATTCCCCCCTTCCTGTGTGCTAATTAATGCATTAGAAGAACAGATTAATACAGGATCATAACAACGAATGCATCACAGGATCGATGCAGCGACCCACGCATTAATTAATGCATCGCTGAATCGGCGCAACAACCGTGCATTCCAACGGCGAGCCACTCATCAGACAGCATTAATTAATGCATTAATTAATGAATTCATGCTGCCATTAGCTTGCATCACCTGTAGACAGCCCTCTTGTCGGCCTCCAGCTGTGCCTGGGGGTCGCTGCCCGTGGCCGGCACCGGTGTGTTGGCGGCCGCCGCCGGCGTGGCGAGGTGCACGGGCTGTGCCTTGGTGGGCTGCTGGGCTGTGGCTGTCATCTGGGAAGGGGAGGGGATTAAAAAAAAGAAAAAAAAAAAAAAAGAGAGAAAGGTAGAAAATGAAACAAAAATAGCTTTTGTCGCGCTTTTTTTGCCACCTCCTCGCGTGCAATTTTGGAAATTCGGGAGGAAGGCAGCACTGCCATGGGGGCTCAGAGCAGGAGGTAAAATATAGGTATATTTGCATTTCATCTTAGCCTGGAAAGAGCAGGTTTAGGGGGTTTGCCATGGTTTTTTTTCCCCCACTTTTCACTTGGGGAAAAAGTGCCGCCATCCTCCCTGCGCAGGGTAATTTCGGCAGGGATGTTTCCCACAAGTCCCAGATTAAATCAGCTGCAGCTCTGCAGCTTGCCAGGAGTATTTTCAAAGCAGGTATTACTGTCTAGACACACTCATTTTCGACTTTATCCCAAAATTAGGTGAGCCTCTTCCAACTTGCCAAGCCTAGCAATGAGTCACTTGGTGCTGCGAGAAGACAGCCAAAAAAAAAATCAACCTTTTTTTTTTTTTTGTGCCTGCGCCCAAATCACCCATTTTTAGCCCCAGTGCTGCCCAGGATTGCTGACATCACAGGAATCTGCTGTGTAATAAACAATCCTGACAACAAACTTTGTGCTTATTTTAAAATCTGCAATTATTTCGGGTCTGTAAGATGTGGGAGCTCCTGCAAATCCCTGCATGTGCTTCCAGCGTCACCCCAAAAGTGCCACCCTCTGGAACAGGATAACACCTATTTAGGGGAAATTTTCTCTGAAAAATAAAAATACCTTTTTTTTTTGTCTGAATGATCTGCTGCCAGGCTTCAGACGGGTCCAAGCTTTGTGTTACAGTCATGAGATTCCATTAAAAAAAACAATCCAGGGGAAATTTGAAGCGATAGGGGTTCAAATGCATCCGCAGTGCCCCAAATCCAATGGTTTTAACCAAAAATCTCAGCAGGAAATTAATGCAAAGTGGATGTTTCACCTGCTTCGTTGTCAGAATTTGTAAAAAACAAGTATTTGCTTATTTTCACCAGTAAATGTTCAATCCTCCCTCCAGGTGGGGAGTAAAAGGAAGCTCTGGCTCTTGCTAAATATTAGATTTATCATTTATTTATTGTCTAATAGACTTATATGTACTTATTTCTGTGTCTATATGTAATTATATGTTATCTATATTTGTATAATATTTCTTCATTTCTGTGTAATTTCCATATAAATAATATATATTATTTGTCTGATACACTTACATATTTATTTCCGTGCTTATTTATACAGAAATGTGCTTATAGGTATTATTGATTTATTTGTCTGATATGCCTCTAGATTTATTTGTGATCATTAATATATCAAAATGCTCATATACATAAATTATTATGTTGTTAATTATTATATATATTTATATCTATAAAGCTTTGTAAACCCAAGCTGGACCAAAACCACGACACCTTTTGCTTTTAAAATATTTGCCTTTAATATCTCTTGCCTGACCTTTTGCTGTCGCTTTTTCCCTCACCTTTTTTTTTTTTTTCCCCTTTTTCCAATCTCCTTTATTGTTCATAACTCCAAAGTTTGGTTCCAGCACCTGCAAATTCACCCAGCACTATTTAATTTCCAGCTCTCCCAACTGAGCAGCGGGATTGATTTCCGGCCTTCTTCCCTTCCCCGGTGCTAAAGAAATGAATGAAATTTGGGCTTTGCTTCCCCTTCCAACCACAGCAGTTTGGATTTTCCTTTTTTTCCCTCCTAAAACCAAAGTGCCAGCAGATTTTGGGATGCTCCAGTCACTGAGTATCTTCCCAACCTCCTCCTCTTTTCCCCCTTTTTTTTCCCTGTTATCTCCCTTGAAAATTACAGTTCTGTGAGGGAAAAAGTGACTCTTCCCCCAACTTTTCCCTTTTTTTTCCCCCCTCATCACACTCATTTACCAGGATTCCAAAGCCCTTCTTGCATCCTGCCCCAAAATCCTGCCAAGTTGAATATTTCCAGCCAAGTCTGCAACTAATTGAGTTCTTACCCTAAAAAAAAAAAAGCCTCCTCTGGGGCTTTTACCTCGAAGCCATTACCTCAGCTTGGATGAAAGAAAAGAATAAAAAATAAGCAAAAATAATTCCAAGTCCATGGAAAAAGAGGTGAGACGATGGTGGGATGGGGGGATTTACAGGTGGATAGGGAGGAAGGCAAAAAAGGAGCCAAAAATGGCTTTAGGGGGAGCAGGCGAGGATGGAAAAGGTGGGAAAAGGCAGAAGGTTCCTGGAAGTGGGAAAATGGAGAAATAAGGGGAGATATTTGGGTATGAAAGTTGTAGACATTGAAAAAAATGCAGGTTTTTGGGATGGTTTTTTTCCCCCTGGAAAATGTCCAAAAAGAGTTGCTGGAGGGGGAGGGAACTAAACAAACAAACAAAAAAACCCCAACCAACAGACAAAAAAACCCCCCAAAAAAGTGAAAAATACATGTTTAAAAATGTAGGGAAAAAAGTAAAAGAAAGGTAAAAATAATATACACAATAAAAACAATAAATTGTTAAAAATATGTTAAAATATGTTTAAAATACGTTAAAAAGAGGTAAAAATACATAAAAATGTAAACACATCTTCAAAATACATTTACAAATACGTTGACAAAAGCTTTAAAATGTAAAAAAGGCATTCAAAGATATAAAAATGAAAGCATGTTTAAAAATGATGATAAAAATGTGTTTAAAATACAGGAAAATGCAAACAATATGTTTACAAACACGTAAAAACCTCAAAGGTTTTAAAAGGTAGAAAGCACATGAAAAGATGTTTAAACACTACAAAAGTTCTAAAATTATGTTAAAAATATACTTTACAATATGTGAAGATGTAAAAAATCTGTTTAAAAACCTCAAAGGTTTTAAACTGTAGAAAGCAGATGAAAAGATTTTAAAACACTACAAAGGTTCTAACATTATGTTAAAGATGTTCTTTAAAATCCGTCTTAAATGTAGAACATGTGAAAAGGTCCAAATTTTCTGAAGATTAAGAAAAAATCAAAAAAGAAATTTAAAATGAGATTTAAAAAATAGGAAATAAATAGTAAAGAACTATTTTTAAAAAATCTCTGTTTTTTCAAGGCTCCTGGGTCAAGCAGGTATTTTTGGGGTGTTGCTCGAGCTGGGCATGATATTTTGGGGGGTTGGGTATTACATTTCTGGGGTTGGGGTATGATATTTCTAGGTTTGGAGATTACATTTTTGGGGTTCAAATATGATATTTCTGGGTTTTTTGCTTCTTTTGGAAGGAAATCCTCTGCCAGCATTAGCTCTGGGACAGCTTCCCACAGGTTTAAATGCTATAATCCCTTTTCTTTAGGCTTTCTTTTTTTGAAGGCTACGTCCAAAGACATCAAGTTCAGGGAGCAAACCCTCTAAATCAGCAATATTTACCCTATTTCTTAGGATTTTCACTGGGAAATCCTTCCACCACCATCACACGTGCTGAAAGCAGCGGTTCTGAGCCCAAAAACCTGCTGAGGACACCAGGAATTGGAGGGGTTTTTGTGGCTCCTACTGAAAAAAATCTTGATCTCCACTCAGTTTTTACCTTGTGGCTTTTTAAAATATATTTTTATGACTCAAAAAGTAGAAACAATGTTCACAATTTTCCATTTTTGTCGCTGTTATAACCACCTAAAAAGCACCTGGGGGGTGGAAGGCAAAGCTGCTTTTATCACTTTCTGGGCTGAAAATTATGAAAAATCCACTTCTCCATCCAATCTTTAATTATGTTTTTAAATACATTAATTTATTTATTTATTTGTAATTTTTGTCCCTATTGTAACCGCCTTTGGGGAAGGGGGGAGAAGATGCTTTTTACCCTTTTCTGTGCTGAAATTTATGAAAAATTAACATCTCCACCCAAATTTTAATAACCTTTTTTTCCTAAATATATTTTTTTAATATGTAAATAAAGAAACAATTTCCTCTCCCCTCCCCTTTTTCTGTCCCTGTTGTAACCACCTAAGAAACACTTTTTTTGGCAAGGCAAAACTCCTTTCATAGTTTTCAATGCTGAAAATACCTATTTTTAAACCAACCTCTTTTTGCTACCTTTGCCAATGGCTGAAGACTCTCCTTTAGCTTTTTAGTTTTAATTTATTATGGAAAACATATGGATTTTGATGCAGACTCCTTAATTTTCAACAGGTAGAGTGCTCAAGGAACGTGCCCATGATCAGTATAAAAGATGCTCCATGTTACAATCCTTCAACAGATTCAGGTGGTTATTAAAGCTTTTTTTTTCCCTCAAAAGGCAGCTTTTCCCCAATTTCTGCTTAATTTCTGCACATTTCTGACAGTGAGGGTAGCAGCTTGCACAACCTCTGCTGTAAAACACGAATGCAAAACTCCCCAAATCCCATTTTTTAGCACTCCTCTCCCCAAAATGGTTCCCTTGATGAGGAGCTCATCGTAGCTCTAATAATTGATAATTTTTTCATTTGTCACCAGTCCTCCCCATCTCCTCCCCGTCTTTGAGGAAAAGAAACTCGTGCAATTTGCTTTTCCAACTGCTAGAAAATCCCAAATTTCCAGGTGAAAAGTTCACAGCAGCCACAGATGAGTCAAGAAAACCAACCCTCAGCCGCTGCTTTTACTCCAAACCCACTGAATAAAAAAACAACAACTTGAGCAACCCCCTTGATAAGGGGAAAAAAAGGGAAGGATTTGGTCAACGATGCTCCTGAGGGTCCCCAAATTTCAATGGATTAAAACAGGGGGCAGCTGAGGGGCAGGGAGGGAGAAGGTGGAGGGGATGTCACTGTAGGATGCTACGGAAAATGTTGGCTATTTTAAAAATCCCTTAAATTGCCCATTAGGACTAAAACGGTGCCGCAGCTCCCGCTGTGTAAGCGAGCAAGGGGGGAAAAAAAAAAAAAAAAAAAGCCCTACTTGGAGAGAGGCAGCGAAGCGAGTAAATGATGACACAGAAGTTGGAGGAGCCATAAAAACCCCACCGAGGTGTCGTTTGTGAGAAGTGACCTTTTCCCACCGAAGGAAACGAGCGGGAAGGAGACCCGGGTGGCTTCAGGGAGGGGTGTAAAAGTGGATTTATTTATTTTAGCTCGCAGAGAACAGGCTGGGGGTTTGTTGGGAGGGGTTGTTGTTGTTGTTGTTGTTGTTTTTCATCGTAGGGGAGATTTTTCTGCTTTTGCAACCAGAAGAAGCAGCAAATGGGGAGAAACTCAAAATCCTCCGTATGAACAACAGCAACAAAAAAAGCTGCTTTGAAAACAGAGCTGTCTCAGTGCTCAGTGGATCATCCCTGTTAGGTCACTGTAGCTGGGAAGGCAGAAATGTGACATAAATTTGCCCCTAAAAAATCTCAAGATGGGCTAAAAAGTGCAGGACCATCTCTGAAATCCAAACTCGACCTCCCAAGTCCAGCCCACTGGGATGCTCCAGTGGAGTTTCTCTTGGACCAACTCCTCTTCTTATAATAACTCCATAATGATGCTTGGAAAAGTTATTCGAGCCCTTAGAGCACCATTGGAGATGAAATCCTTTTTTCTCCCCTGCCACAGGTTATTAAAAAATTGAAATAAATCAAAGGGCCATTTCTATGGCTAAACCCATCCCGGTTTAGTCAAACATTTCATCTTTCTAGTAAATCAACCTGCTGGTTGCAAACATGCCACTGTGTGGGCTTTCCAAGAAGACCCAATGACCACAAAATAGGACTGAGAGGGATAAAAACACAGTTTGGCCCAAAAACTTTCAACTTTGGAGACTGTGTCAAGAGAGGGTTAAATTTTGCCAGACTCTGACATGAACGTTCTGGGGCGAAATACTTTGTAATGGCCATTATTTAGGAAGGCAGGGTAACCAAGGCAGGAGCTGGGGGTCCCCAGGGGTTTGGAGGAGCCCGTGGGTGCTGGAGGACACTCACCTGTGGGGTGTCTTGGTAGGGAGGAGGAGGCACTGTCTGGGTGGCCATCATCGTCAAAGCCGGTGCTGGGGAGACATGGTGCATCCTGGGTGGGACTCACATCGAGAACCTGAGGGCAGGAGAGGAGCTGCTGCATTAAGAGGGATCTCTGTGTGTCCCCCCCCAAAAAAAATTGCACAAAGGGGGAAATAAAAAAGACAGCAAGAAGAGGTGACGTTCCTTGCACCAGCACCCCGGCACAGCGCTCCACCCAAGGTGACTTGATGACTCTCATCATGCTTTGGTGATGATTTGAGATTTGGGATTTTGGATAAGGAAGGCATCAGGGCCAAAGTGCAGCAGGTCATTGCAGGGAGATCTCCCCTCCCCATTGCAGCCAGGCAAAGGAGGAGATGGTGGCTGCCACTGGTGAACCTCATCATATTTTCCCCATTTTCCCCCTGGTGCACCCAGGGTGTCTTCTTTCTACCCTTCATGCCTAACCACAGTGCCCAAATAGGGATTTCCATCCCCTTTCCAGTTATTCCTCCTTTTTGGAAGTAGGAAGAGGAATCACAAATGCAAAACTTGCCATTTTCTGAAATTAGACACTAAATCCACCCAAAATTCTGTGTCCCTTTGCCTTTGGCCACCTTGGAGTCGCATCCTCAAGCACTGCCTGCTCACTCCAGAACTGAGAATCTGATGTGGAGCTGATTCCCATGTTGTGTTGTCCAGCCCAGTTGACTCCTATGTTGAGGTGACTAATCCCAGGCTGAATAAATGCACAGAAATGTGGAAACTCTTGCCTGATCTGAACCAGGAAGCAAACCTGGATTTTGATCCCATAAACCGAGGAGGCAACCCTCATGCTGCCCTCAACATCTCTGGAAGTTGCTGATTTCTACAAATGCAGAGTTATCTGGGGAGAAAACAGACTATTTTATTTGTATCTTCATGTCCAAAGGAGATGGGGAAAAAAGAGGGGCACCAAAAAGGGACAAATTTGTAGAGGAGCATTTGGCTGGGAGAAGTCCCCAGGGATAAACCTGGTGGCAGCTGTAACCCAAAAGCAACTCTTGACCCCAAAATACCTCCTCTCCCATTATTTCACTGTAGCTGTGTGGTTGTTTTAGAAGAAAAGCCAATAATCTTGCTTAAATCCTTAAAAAAAACCCCTGTCCTGTCCCCTCTGTGGCTCAGAGCTCTGTTTTGGGCCAACTCACAAAACCACCCAGCAAAATCTTCCCAGATGCTCCAAAAGTGCATTTCTTTCTGCAAAGCCTCATTTTTGTAAGAGATGACATGTCTCAAAGGGTTCACCCCTTCGTGATGCCCATCAGTGCTTCTCCAATGGCTTCTCATCTGGAGAAAAGCCATGGTGGCATCCCATAAAGAAATGCAAAAAGATGTGTAAAGTACTCTGATACTGTGAGAGGATATAACTAAAAAACAGTATCAGTGTCACTTTTGCCATGAAATGGTGACAACTGGAAAAGTGCAAGGACAGGAACAGCGATGAGCTCAGTCAAAACTGATGCACACTCAGTAATCTTTGTGATTATATTCTGACAATATTCTGGTCTTCTCTTTGAAGGTTCAAGCTTTACAGGAACCACCAAGCACCCGATTCACAAACGCACCATATCCACACAGAAAGCCAAGTGCTGTGTGCATGTGATGAGCATCAACCACTCAGATTTATTTTGCATGAATAAATGAGGTTATTGTTTTTTTTACTTTGCACAAATATGGATAACCCACGAATTGAGAGATCACACCCAAAATCCTGTGCATTGTGAAGGTAGATCAGGGTCCTTGCATGGCACAGACCTCTTGTAGTGCGAAGGATACTGCATTTATGGGATTAAAATGGTGCTTTTCATCTTTTTTTCCCCCAACAGCAAAATAGCAGGAGGCAAAATCATCAGCTCCTGAGTGAACTCGCTGCTTAAAATCGTTGGTGTCCAATGTCAAAACCCGCTCGCAGCTGCAGGCACGTGAATATCTGTGTCCTTGGGGGGTAGCACTGAGGGGAAAACCTCCCCACCAGAAATAGCTGCAGCTGGGGAAAAGCAGAATTTAGCATTGTGATGGTCTGGCCATCTGGGTGGGAAGCTAAAAAAACAAAACAAAAAAACAACAAAAAAAACAAACCAACATTGCTATTTTGGGAAAAATACTCTGCTTGGCATCTATTGCTCCTGCCAGGAGTGAGCCTGCAACAACCAGCACGTGGGGATTCATTGAGGGTGTGAGTTTTTGGGTGAGCAGACTCCCAGAAGGTGGCAGTCCAGAGCCCAATTTAATTGCTGAAAAACATCCAAGCTGCTCAAATCGGGACGCTCATCGAGGTTTATGGGTGTTGATCTGGTTGGAGAATAGGACTCGTAGCCAAATGTGAAAAATAAAAAAAGGATGAAAGTTGCCAATAGCAGTGTATTTATCTTGTGGGGGAAAAAATGCACTTGGGCACCCTAAAAATCCAGGGAAGCAACTGATGCCTGAGGGAAAAGCCAGACAGGTGTTTCAGCTGGGAGCCCCTGGCCAGGATAAGAGCGCAAAGCTGTCAGCCCAATGGATTTATAGGCAGCCAACACAAGGGAGGGTCAAATGCTGCTATTTTATGCATTAATCCTTTCTTATTTTTTATTTTATGCACTAATCCCCTCTTTTTTTCTTTCTTTTTTTTGCCCACTTCCACCTCTTAAATCAATTTAGCTGCGTGAACTCCAGACCACAGGCACCCAGACGTTGAAAGGAGCAGAGCATCACCAAAGCCCTGCCAAATCCTCCCTGCTCAGCTCAAGGCAATCCCCAAATCTTGGGTGAAGAGGGAATTCTGGGGGGCTGGGGATCGAGGAGGGCAGGAATTGCAGCCAANATTACATCTTTTTTCTCCAGTAAAAATAATTGAAGACTGAGTTGAGAAGTCGAGGGTTTTTTCCATGTGGTCACAGATGCCTTGAAACATTTTAAAAATCAAAGTATTATCAGTCACCCACCCCCCCCCAGGTGAATATGACCTCCTTGATTAATAAAACAGCCATAAAACCATATTAGAGGAAGGTCTGAATGCAGAAAAAAATTTAAAAATCTCATTTATGGACTCTTCGTCACCATTTTCAAAGAAAAATGTTAATATTCGATTTGCAAAGCAAAACTCCTGTTTCCAAACCAATTGGAAAATGGGGAGAATTTTTTCTAGCTCATTCAGCAGTTTCTGCCCCGCAGCGATTGATAGCAGAGGGTTCACTGTGAGGAATCAGAAAAACAACTTTTCAGGCATTTCTTCTTCTCCACCTGAAGCTTCAACATTATTAGAGATACTTGAGGATGGGTTTTTTCCAGCCATGGAAGGCATTTTTCTGTATTAAGGGAAGGATTGCCTTTTCCAAACGGGATTTTTTTGAAGAGGGGCCGCTGTGGGATTTGCAAGGATGCCGTGTCAGTCACTCTCCCTCCACAGTTTTTTATGTCACTGTCTTCACAGAGGGCCTGAGCAGGCTGAAGTTTATGATATATGCATTCAGCTGAGTTAAAATGAAGAAATATGGCAGAGCAAGGAGGGAGAGGGTCCTCCAGAGGACGATCCATCTCGCTCGGAGCAGCCAGGACAGGTTCACTCTCTGCGAGTGATGCCAACTCTTGATTGGCCATAAAGTAAATTAAGAGCTAACCCCTTGCTCTTCAACATCTCATTTCTATCCACCAATCTCCACCCTTTCTGCTTGTTTTTACCAACATTCACACTTCACCCTGAAAGATGAACACCAGTTTTCACAAGCTGTTTAAGGAAGTCCCTTATGCCACGCCGAGCTAATTAAAAATGAACCACTATTAACTAGTGGTTAAGATAAAAATAAACTATTATCAAATGGTCAAAATGGAGGAAGAATTCAGTTTTTCAAGACACAACCCATACTTGGCCATGCCTCATGTTTGAGGTTGCTTCCAAGCAGGCTCATCTGGGGAGATCAGGAGCATTTGTGCAAGACTGATCACTGTGCCACCAAATAGTTTTAATTTTTTTCAGGAATATTTGGGAGCAAGACTTCCTCTATGCAAACCCAGGAGGTTTAGCACTGGGAGCATCCTTGCTCTCGACCAAGATGATGCATTTTCTAAATGCTGACCTTTGTACCCTTCCCAGCATCCAGTTATTGAGTTATTGCCCCATAAAAAAGGATGAATTGGGGGTGTGATTCTGCTACAACTTTGGGCTAAAGCAGATGGTGATTTGATATTTCTGCAGAATAAACTCTGGACCCCTTTTCTATTTTTCTCCTAAAAGAGCAGTTGGTCAATGCATAAGCAATTGGGATAAAAGGGAGAAGGAAATACTGTGTCAGACATTGTCAAAAAAACTCTTGCCAAGCACCAGTTTGGAATGTCCCTGGATGGGCCCCTGGGCACAGGGGAAAGGAGCATTTATTTATTTAATATTTTCACTTAGATATTTAATTTTTTAAAAATTTACTTATTTATTTATTTCATATTTGCAGGTATTTATTTGCTCTTTGCACTTACATATTTAATATTTCCCAATCCTCCTCCCAACTCCAGTTCCTCCATAGAAAGGAGGGAGCTGCTACAGTGAATTTCCGATGAGAACAACAATTACTGCTAAATATTTCTCTCCTCTCCAAAGATACCCATCCCTAAAAGGCTCCAGGGATATCTCTGCAACATAAACATGAGAATAAAACCTGCAAGAGCCAGTCAGAGCTTTAGTAGACAAGGTTAATGTACCTTGAACAGCAGCATTAAACAACTTCCCTCTTTTTTTAAGTGGAGAGTTGAGATACCTACATACATTTTAAAGTGTTATTTTTATAGGGGAAGACCATTAAAGCACCTTCCAAAACAAACTGGCACAGGGAAACATCAAAGAAGCTTCTTCAAAGTAACCTGAAAATACTTGCATTTTGTGCAACCCAGCCCTTGGCCCATGAAAAGTTCCCAAAAGAGCAAATTGTGAATTTTTTCACAGGGCAAATCAAAACGCTTTGAAGTAAAGCGTAGCTGAGGAACCCCAAAAATGCAGAAACTTCCTCTTGCTGGACACAAATTATCCAAAAAAATTCTCTGTTTGCCTTGAGAGTGCTTGTAAAAAATAGGGAGCAGGTGAATTTTCCAACAGCTCTTCTCTGTGAGCAATTACCTGTGAATATTTTATGTCCAAAATCTTGCCCTATGCTTTCAACCTTGGCTTGTGCTCTTTGTTTTTGACCATAACTCCCTAATTCCATGAGCAAGGAAAAACTGAGCACCCCCATTTCCATCAGGGAAGCACCAAATCTAAATCCTACCCTGGTTCTGCAATGGGAAGGAGGATGGAGCAGTGGGGTCCAGACCAGAGGGAGTGGTGTGGGTGGCGTGGCTGCAGTCCTGTGGAGCTCCACGCTCTCTGTTTTGTACTTTTGTGACTACTATTGTTGATGTTACTGTTCATTTTCTTATCTCATTGCTGTTTCCAGTGAATTGTTCTTATCTCAGCCTGTGATCTGTGTCTTTTGTGCCTCCAGTTCTCCTCTCCATCCGCCCAAGGGTGGAAAGGGAGGGAGGGGAAGCGAGTGAGCAGCCTGTGGTTTTGGAGTTTTGGTGTGGGGAAGGGAAGCACTAAATTGGGGAATACCCTTCCTGAACCACAACAACCAATTTCTCCACCAGCACAAGTGCCAATCAGACCAACAGCAGTGCAAGACCCACCCCCAACCTCAACATAGACGTGCACCCTCAAGATGACACCACAAACCATTCAAGGACCTTTTGCAACTGTTGCCGCAGCCCACAAACCCCCCGTGGTCAATGCTGCCCTTTTTCATGGTTTGAAATGTAGCTTTAATGCTGATGCCCTTTTGGGGTGTTTATTCTGCTTCATGCAAATCTCCCAAGACCTGCATGAGTAGCACCAGGTAAACACAGACAGGAACCTGCTTTTTGGTGGACTTGCAGGAATTGGGCTGGAAGCAGCAGAGGCAACCCAACTGCAGGAACACAGGAGGGAGTGTGCAAAGATTTCCCCACCCCATGGGAAAGCCTTGAAACCAGCAGTGACACAGCACACCTAACAAAACCCTCTCCTCCCTTAAATCTGCCTCATTTCTCGCTATATCCTGCTATCACACTTGGAAATTTTCGCTTTGGGAGAGGGGAAAGAAATCCCTCTGGAGCCGGCTGTCTCCCTCTTTCCCATATGGCAGATAAATCAGAGCTCCTGACTCGCTGAGTTTCTGCTTCACATCCCTCTCTCGCAGTTCTCTGTCTCCTCCTGGCCTTCCTCCTCCCTGAATTTCCTTTTAAAATGTAAAATTCCCTAAGAGAAATGGCCCTACCAACCAGAAGACAAAAAACATGGTTTTTATTGAGGCATGCCAGGCTTTCTGGTATCTGCAGAGTTGTCCCTATCCAAACCCTGAGCCAAGACACTATGGGAGCCCGTGGATTAATCACCTCAATTGAAACATCTTTCATTTGCCCATTTGAAAGCAATTTTTTTTGCCATATTTCCAGCCTTGATGACAAAAAAGAGGTTTGAGATGTGACATGGTGATTTCTACAAGCTCCAGCCAGCCAAGGAATTATGAGGGGTTTCAAACTCCTTTAATGATGCTTAATAACACTGTCCTCTCCATTTACTCCAAATGGGAGTAAACCTCAGACTGGTCTGAACTCAACACAGTGAGGAAATTGGGGTCAAAAAAGGCCTGGGAAGTGTTCATGGTGTGAGACAGATGTGCCAAATTTCTTCACAACACAGTGACAAAAGATATGGCCTGGCCTCTGAGGTGCATCTCCCTGGTCATGTGGGCTTCAGGAGGAGGAAAGCTGAGATAGTTTTGTGCCTGGAAATTATGGGGACCAACACACAAGGTGGAGAAATCCAAGGGGAACCAAGCATCAAGACAGGGAGGATTCCCCCAAAAAGTGGTGACCCCAAGCCCACACAAACTCATCAGAAAAATCATTTCAAAGTGAGCCCAACCTCAGAATCAGAGCAGGGGGTGAAATCAGACCAAGGAGAAATTCATCACTTCCTTCATCATGTGGGTTTTCTTGGCCAAGGGAAGGTCACTGGCAAGAATCAGGGCTGAAAGGGCAGCCTGGGGGAAATAATCCTGCCCTTATTGGCTACTTTTTATTAAAAGGGACTTTCAAAGGAGACAAGACTCAAAAGAAAACACTCAAAGAAAAGATGCTCTGCTGCACCATGGACTGACTGAAGGTTTTGGGTTTTCCCCTGAGAAACACCCGCCCTAAATATCACCAGTTTAAGCAGAAATCAGGCAATTTTGCAGGGCATTTGCAGGAATTGAAGGTGGCACCTCCATTTTCAGTGGCCAAAGATTTGTCTTTGTTCCTACAGGAGGAAAACTTGCAGCCAACAGGGTTTTATTTTCTTTGTCACCTGCCAGGCGCCTCCAGTTTTGGCACAGTGACATTTGTCACTCTGTCAAGCCCTAATTTTAGTGATCAGGGTTGACCAAAGGACTGTGAGATCCCTGGTTTCATGTATATCTTATTTTAAGCTTTGCATTTCAGTTATTTTTAGCTGGTGACCATTCCTCTGCGTTCTACTGCTGGCTGTGCCAAAATTTTGCAGTAATAGCAGCCCGTATTTCAGAGTATTTTCACAAAAATATATCTGTGTTTTCCTCCAGGCTGGCTATGGCTTGTAGGGCTCTTAACAACATGTTATTGACACTTGAGCTGTAAATCAGGACTCCCTGCACAGACTGGTTTCTTTTTAAAAAAAATAATAGTGCAAAAGTGTAATTCTCCCCCCACTGCATTTAGGGAAGGGTTCATACAATTTAAATGTATAAGAAAACAACAGAAATTCCTCCAAATAAATATAATTGCTTAATTAATATAAAGAGAAGGAGCCTTACTGTTTGTGGGGTGCTTGGTCAGCCACTGCCCTGGAAGTGTCCTCCCACCTCCCCGAAAACTGGATTTTCTGGGTAGGAATCACAACCTGGGAAAGCAAAGGATGAAATATTTGAATATTGTGAAAAAATGATGAAACAAGGCAAATATTAAGCAGAGAATGAAGGTCTGTACTAGGAGAGGGCTTTTGTCAGTGGCAGCAAAGCCGTGGCGAGCAAGTCCACTCTTAAAGCATTTATTTTGAAGGATGAGGGGGAATATAGGAGGAATCAAGGAAAACTTAGGTGGGAATATCCCTGGGAGGTGAAGACAGGACTGATGTCTAAGCTAGAACAGGGTTTTGCCCCAGTGGGTTTGAACATGTCCAAGAAAGGACAAAAACTAAATCAGATTTTTAGAGGTCGAACCGAGATGTGTCCAGGAAACGAAGGTGTGCTCGTTGACGGTCTATCCACCAAGGATGGAGGTCACTGCAGTCCTGTCCCCTCCTTTTCAACTCCTGGGGGACGGTGACTCCCCGGTGCAAGATCTCACTGAGGGTTACTGCTACAACCCGGGTCTGGAAAGGAGAAAAAAAGGGAAAAAGCAATGAAACAACATTGCTGTTGGCCTTGCCCCCATTTCACACTGGCTCTTGCCATTTCCCTGCTTAATTATAATCTTTGCTTGAGTGTAAATGTGCTTTTATACTTGGGCTCAGACAGAGTGAATTGGGGGAGAGCCATTAACTCAAAAATGGGGGAGCTCCCAGCCTCTATTTAATAAAGAAAAGTCCACACAGATGTTAGAGATGCTTTTGCAACTACCAAGAATCTGGCCTTTTTGAGGTGGGAATTCATAGACCCATCTCAGCAGTTTCAGTGGAAGAACAAAGATGGACTGAACAAGGATCAGCACAGACACCAACACAGGGGTGGTTTGTGTCTGACTGCAAAATAAAGGAGTAAGAGAGAAAACTCACCAGACCTCTCAATATACATCACTCCTAGCAAGACCCTCAGATCTCCAATACCCATCTAATAAATGTCCCTCAACATACATCACCTCCAGATATTACCTCTATGTCAGGTGATAAACATCACCTGAGATCTCCAATATATGTCTGATATATCTACCCTGATATATATCACCTGGTAGAGAGCTCCTCAGATCTCCAATATATGTCTGATATATGTCCCTTGATACACATAATCTCTGCCAAGCTCCTCTGATCTTCAGTCTGCAGCTGATATATCTACTCTGACACAAACCAGCTCGAGACAGCTCCTCACCAGTACAGCTCCTCACCTCCTCCTCTGACAGACACATCTCTGATATATGTCACCTGGCTGGAGCTCCTCAAATCTCCATTATGCACCTGATACACCTGGCATGGCACACATCACCTCCAGAGAGCTCCTCAGAGCTCTGAGAGATGTCTGATATATGTCTCTTGGTACACATCACCTCCAGAGAGCTCCTCAGATCTTCAATACGCATCTGATAAACCTACCCTGAAATATATAACCTGTTACAGAGCTGCTCAGATTGTTGATATATGGTTAATATATATAGGTATGTACCCCTTGATGTGCTGAACTGCTGGTTTGAATGGATGTCTGAAATATGCACCTCTAGAGAGCTCCTCAGATGCTCCTTCAACTCACTCCCAACATGCACAGCACCTCCAGGGAGCTCCTTGGATCCCCAGGATACACCTCAGGGATGCACCTCTGCTATGTGTTACCAGCTGAGTGCTGTTCCTGGAAACCTGGACATCACCAAGGTCACTGCCCAAGTAGATGCAGGAACAACTGGGTGATTTCAGGGCAAAACAGGGCAGAAATCCCCAAACACGAAAAACTCAGTGAAAGGGACAAAAGGCCAAGGTGCCTCTTGATTCCTCAGGCCACTGTAGGTCCTGCCAAGAGATTTAGTGACCTCATCTGGGTTACACTAAATGTTCAGGAGGGCCCGAGTCCAAAACTCTTCCACCCAAACAGCAGGTGAAATATTAAGGTTATTTGTGATAAAGAATTAAGACTCATGCCCCTGAGGAGCGTGCATGGGCTGATACCAAATACATATTGAGAACCTGGGACTTGATTTTCACTGGATTTGTCCTGACATCGTGATTAAAAAGCTCATGTTCTGCAGCAATCCTTCATCCCTGTAAAGGCTTTTTTCCGTCCCACAGGAAAGACTTTTGTCACCTGGGCTTGCTGTGTGAACGAAACGTGAGGACTGGAGGAAAAAGAGCACACAAATAAGGCTCTGTCAGTGATAAGAGAGCTCTAGTAGACTGATTTTCATCCTTGGAGCGGATCAGGGCTGAGGTCTTGGATGTTGCATGCAATGTAGGGCAAAAACATTGTACAACTTCTGCACAGACGATGCCATTTGTGTCCCCGTCACCAACAGCACCAAGAGCCAACGCCACCAGGGACATCTCCCCGAACATCCTTGCAGAGGCAGAGAAGCCTTTTTGAGCTGGCACACACTTTTAGCAACTTCAAAAGGCAGCCTTTGAAGTTCAGCAGAGGCTTTTGAAGTCCTCCTGCTGCAAAAGGGAATGGAGGAGATGCCTCCTCCAAGACACTCCACCGCAGGCGACGCGAGCCAGCAAGACACACGGTGTCCCGGGCGCTCGTGGCTGCACTCAGCAGCTGCCCGGGGATCACAAATGAGACACCATTTCTGGCAAGTCATCAGCCCCTCCCACCCCAAATGCCCTAAATCCTGATCTAGTTGACCTGAATAACATCCAACAGAAGGGATGGGAGCCCGGTATCCTGGGACCTCAGCCTGTTCCCCGGTTGCAAAAAGCCAAGGGCAGGTCCGTTAATAAAGATTTAATGAAGTGGAAAGGAATGATGATAAAGCTGACATTTAGCAAAACAAAATCCAGGGTTTTTGCAAAAAGTCGAGGATTTTGAAGTCAGGCAGCTCATCCCAGCACGTCACTTTGCTTCTTCCAATGTGAGCAGACCATGATGCTTCCAACCCCACCATGTCAATGCTGTTTGATTGTGACCATCATTTTTTAATAAATTTAATGTCAGCTCCTCTGACATCAGTGGAAACCACAAATGGTGAAAATCCCAATAACACTGGGTTTTGCTGAATTATTTTTATACCCCACACAAGCTGGACAGGCCCCAAACTCCACATCCATGGGGACAACTGCAGAAACCCTGTATGTGAGAAAAATAGCATAAGTGCAGAAATCAAAGCTCAAACTTCTGTTAACCCTTTAAGGAGCTCCAAGAGATGATGACAACTCTCTAAATACTCTGACAACACCTGCTGCCATCTATGATGAGCACTATTGTGTTAAAAACCTTTGGTGTATGGAGTTTTTCCCCCCACAGTGCAATTTCTGTAGCAACCCCAACTTCTGGGGAAGGACTGGGGCCGGGTGTTGGGGATGCTCCAGGAAGAACATGGTGTTTTCATCCTCCCCACTCCCACAAGTTGAAATTGGTGATGCACAAACCCCACTGTTCCTCAGAGAGAGTGAAAAATTGGAGACATGCCTGTACATGTGCAATATTTCTGCATTTCTGCAAAAGCAAAGCTGCTTTGAGGCAAAACACGTCTGGGACAGACAAGTCCAGGGGTGGATCCCCGCCCCAGGGCAACTCCCATTATCCAAAGGGATATACAGGGAAATACTGGACACCCCCACCCAGGATGGGAACACATCTGGATGCAGGGAACAAAAGCTACTCCATGCTGATAAATAATGGAAAGGCAAAGTGCCCCATGGAAGCAGCACCACACTGTTCGGCCCCGGGCGAGGCGGAGGAAAATTCAGTACCCATGAGGTCTGGAACAGTGGGATTAATAACACATCAATTTTAATGCAGGGTGGCTTGTGCAGGCTTTTTTTTTTTTTTTTTCCTCTTTTTCCTTCTTTTTTTCTTTTTTTTTTTTCTTTTTCTGCTTCACAAACAGCAAAGTGAATGTTTGAGCATCTCGGCGGGGGGTTAATGAGGACTCTGATTAGTTATTCAGATTTGCCGATGCTGCCTACATCCATCCTCGGATGGGGGAATAACAGGAAAGGCTTTGCAGAAAAAGCTCTTAAAGACGACCTGCCTGGCTTTCACAGCTCAGGCAGACACAGGTTTTGAGGGGCTTATGCTACAGGGGTCCCCAAACCTGAAATCCTAGTGCCAACTTCGGGGTAGAAAAGCACGTTTTCCCGTCATTTGTAGGGGATGCAAAAAACTGCTGCGTGCTGAGCCAAGCCAATTCCTGTAAAGGTTCATATTTGGAAGGTTTTTCCATGTTTAAACCAAATTCTTGGGTGCTATTTATAAAATTTGGATACAGTTATGGTCAGAGGTACGGGACCAAAAATGATGGATGGATGAATGCAAGGATGCACAGATGTGAGGATGCACAGATGTAAGGATGCATATATTTAGAGATGCATGAATGCAGAGATGTATGGATGCACAGGATCATCCTGTGCACAGGATGCATGGATGAACAGGTACATCCAGAGTGAAAGGATACATGGATGCATGCAGGCAAGGGTGGAAAATAAGGATGGACCATCCCACAAGCCACCAGTGGGCTGCAAAAATGCAACAACAGCATTTTTGCACAGCATCCCACAAAAGTCTGAAGTGTTCTATGTCCTCCTTGATCCTTGGCCCAGGGATATTTTAAGCAGGTTGAGCTCAACTCAATATTTTAGGTAGATTGAACTGCTGTATTTTGGGGTTTATTTCCGGATTTAGGTTTTTGTTCTTCACCTGCATCAAAACTCAAAAGGGAACCTGAGAAAATAGATGGCAGGTGTTCAAAATGATGCTGCAAAGTCTTAAAGGATGCAGCCAGGGAGGCTTTTCGTAGTATTGCAAGGGGGATCCTCAAAAAATCTAGGCTTTATTTAGGATTCAGTCTAGGATTCATTATTTCTTCATCAAGGAGAAATATTTGAAGGATGGGCAGGGTGGTGACAGCACTCTCTGAGTTCATCCCAACAACAAATGTCACCACTTTATTTCTACTTGGGTCTAGAGATCCAGCTGGCTCTTGCTTTAAGCATCACTCAACTTAGCATTCAACAGGAGTTCTGGGGGCTAAACTCCCCAGTATCCATGTCATTCCCCACCATACCTGCCAGGATCTCAAAGGAAAGACAAACTTTGGAGTTATTCATCCAATTTTGCCAACTCTGAGGTGCTCCATCCCAAACAGGCTCTTTTCTGAGATTTAAAGGGTGTGTTAATTATTCTGAATTAACAGCTCCAGCTGGAGGAGCAAACAAGCAATTTGCAGCCTTAAGATAACACCCAAGTGATTTAAGTTGGGGGTTTTTAAATTTTTGTTTCAATGGGAAATCATACATTTCTGGTTGCAAATGCACTGCCCAGAGCTTGGCTAAAATCACCCACTTTTCAGGAGTGGCTACAGGCACACGGCCACGGGAGGAGGTGGGATGGTAGGACAAAAGGAAGAAATGAGAAATCTCTGCATTTGGCTTTACTTTAGAGACAGGAAAAACATAATATGTCCTCACCACTGCTGGGCAACCCACTGAATGCAGGAGGGCTACAGATTATTTTCTTCCCAACGCCCCTTTTTTTCTTATTACATAGAAGTTCATAGAATCCCAGACTGGTTTGGGTTGGAAGGGACATTAAAGACCAGCTCATTCCAACTCCCTGCCCTGGGCAGGGAGCCACCAGCCCAGGTTGCTCCAAGCCCTGTCCAACCTGGCCTTGGAGACTTCCAGAAATCCAGAGGCAGCCACAGCTTCTCTGGGCAACCTGTGCCAGGGCCTCCCCACCCTCACAGGTGGGCAAAAAGGCCTTTACAAAATCTGCCTTTACTTTTTTTTTCCCCAAGATATTAAATCTCTCCAAAAAAACCCCCCAAAACAAAACCATAAATTCATCAGCAAACTCTTTATCCCTTTGCCCTCTTTCCTCTCTTTTTCCCTTTTCTTTTTTTCATTTGCTACTAGATAGAGAAGGGAAGGAAAGACCATGATTATTTGTTTGCAAGACTGGATCTTCAACGAGGATATATTAATTTTTTTTAAATTGCCATTTTCACCACTTTAAATCCTTTCTAATCTCGCACAGGCTGTGGGATTCAAGGAGGAAACTCCACACCTATCTCCCCACCCTTCTGGTTTTAAGAGGAGCCAGTGGTGCTGGCAGCGAAAAGGACTCTACAAGAAAAGTTTTCTATGATTACAATCAAGTGTCAGCTGCAAAAATTAACCCTGGAACCAGGACAGGTAGCAAGAAGATTTCCCACTCCATCTGGTAGCTGACACTTGGTTGCACACTTTTGTTATGAATATTGTTACTGTTCTTTTTCTTATCTCATCATATTTCCAGTAAATTTTCTCAGGTCACCCTGTGATCTTTGTCTTTTGTGCCTCCAGTTCTCCTCTCCACCCTGCCACAGAGGAGGGGGAGCATGGTTTGGAGAGTCTCAGTAGAAGCACTAAACTGGGGGGTACCAGTCCTAAACCATGACATCACCCCAGCCAAGGCTGAGCTGGGAGTCAATGTCCATCAACCCCCAACAGTTTTCCAAGAGCATCAAGGTTGGATCCCATCAGATGATGTCGTGGACAGAGTCATGGTCCTCCAACAAGGTTTTCTGCTGAAGTCAGGACAGTTTGTCTCCATTTTACAGGGGAAAAAAGGTCTAACTGTGCCCTGAAGACAAGAAGAAGTGACATCAAGATTCAACAATGCATCCCTCTCTGATGATGGGAGGTACCTCCAAAACACAGATCCAACACTGGAGGCTGTGGGACTTGGGATGTCTGGATCCCCCGTGCCAAGGTGTGCTACCTGTCGACCTCCTGGCTCACATATAAAGTAACAGGAGAAGTAATAAATCTCTTTGGCACCTTCCCTGGGCATGGCAGCCCATGATAAAAAACCCAAAACTCAAGGGAGGGAGCCTGACACCACACTATTCCCAGGGCACCCTGTTCCGCAGATTAATCCTTCTTGATGGAGAATTACAATTAGGGCTCCGTCTTAAGGAGATATCAGCAATCAGATATCTTATCAAATGCCACCTCAATTATTCAAATAATCCCTGGCTCTTAGGTTGGGGTGTTGTTTAGGGAAAGCGGTCCGATTAATGTGCTGACACTTCCCCATCACGTCTGACATCCTCAACTTCATGTCTGATTACGGAATTTGCATTCAATTTAATTTTTTTTCCATCTGGAGTAAATGAATAATCCGAGTACCTACCCCAGCCTTAATTACATTTGTTAAATTAAAAACCCGGGATGTGAGAAATTTAAATGCATGTAGCTCCATGGCCAGGCAAACCTGCACGTTCAACCTGCCACAGCCCTGCCAGCTCCTGCTCCAATTTCCCTTCCTTCCCCACAGTCAGGCATCAAAGAAATTACAACTGGAAAACAAAAATTCTTTCTAAACGATGAAACAATAGATGATCTTTTGACATTTCCAGCGCTGTTTGCAGGGGAATGAGATAAAATGTAATAAATTCATATACTTCTGTGTGTTTCTTGGCTCCAGCAGCTAAAATTTCCATCTCTTTATGCAGGAGTCCTGGGGAGCAGAAATCCTTGATAATGCCAAACAATTCGACACTTTATTTTCTCTTTACTCCACACCACGCAAAACACAGGCTTCAAGCTGCCAGCTGCTGGGAGTGAAACCAGATGCCACATCCCTCTCCCATATGGAAACAGAAATGGAAAACTCAGCCTTGGTTCAGGCCAGATCCTGGTACCATCAGCCCTGCAGAATGCCAGGGAAGATTTGCCCCAAGCCACCACATTTCCTAATTTTTAAAATAAAAAAGGTGGAAATAAAACCACCAACCTCAACCTTTTGTTTTGTTTTTAAACTTTGCAAAAGCTTGCTAAATTTCTCTTCTTTTGGAGAAGATGGAACTGAAAAGGTTGGAATGACCAGGTGAACTCAGGGTGGTGGCAGGAAAAGTGTCCAAATAATTAAAGAATAATTGAGAGTATTACCAGCTCAGGCCATTTTAGGGGCAATACGTCACAGACTGAGTGACGGGAAATGTCAAATAAATATATTTGGCTGTTGATCTAGATGTCAGCAGCAATGAAAACATTGAGTAAAGTGTTCTCTTAGCACTCACAGGGACTGAATTAAATAACTTACGTGTGAGTGAGTGCAATGGCAATAATCCCCCAGTTTGAGGCTTGTGAGACCAGTAATAAAACATGGCTAAAAATATTCCAGGAAAGCCACGCTTGGGTAAAGTGAGACAGGTGAGAGCAGAGTCAAAAATAACTTTTCCCTTGCTCCCAGCGTGCTCACAACTCAGACAACATTTCTGCACTCCCAGAAAGCCGGATTTGACTGCCCACCCCCAAAAAATTCCCTGTGGAGGGGTGTAACAGAGAACCAGAGCGTCCCCCCCAAGGCACAGTGGCAGGATTTGGCCACCAGAGCAGGCAACTTGGATGCAGTCTGACTGATCCAGTTCCTCATCCTTCCTGACTTCCTTCTGCTTTGAGTTAACAGTTGTGGTGCCGGAGGAGAAAACATCATGTTTTAGCAATGAAGTCCCCAGCAAGGCTGTTTAAAAATTAATTAGTGCCATGCAACGTATTAGTGATGAATAGTAATTTTAGCTTTTGTACCTACTTCATGGCCTTCTACATGGTTGTTATTCCAGCTTTTCCATGGTCCTCCCAGCCAACCAGCACCTAATACAGAGTGTACCAAGGACATTGTTGGCCGTGTCTTGTGGAAATACCCAATTCCACAGCAAACACATCCCCCAATGTGTTCTCTCTGGAGCTTTTAAATAAATTAAGGTCATATTTGCTGAGCTGGCTGGAAGGTTGGGAACCTGGCCTGCTCAGAGGCTCCAAACATCCCAAAATGGCAGTTGTCCAAGGGTATGAGCCTGGCCGGACCTGCCCGTAGCTCCTACGCAAGGTGAAGGTTGTGGCTTCATCCAGGATGGAGGACAGAGATGGGTGGAGATCCCCCAACCCTGAGGATGAAGAACTCTCAAGGATGGAGATCTGCCATCCCCAAGGATGGAGATTTGCCAACCCCAAGGATAAAGATTCCCCCCCAAACCCAAGGAAGAAGATCCCCATAACCCGCAGATGGAGACACCCCCACAGCTCTGAAGGTGAAGATGCCCAAGCCTCAAGGATGGAGCTCCACAGAACACAAGGATGGATCCACCTAACCTCAAGGATGGGAATCCCTGCAACCCACAAGGATGAGAATCCCTCAACCCTGCAGATGGAGATCTCCAAAACACAAGGATGGAGACTCAAAAACCCCAAGGATGGAGATCCTCCTAACCCTGAGTATTGGGACCCCCAACCCTGAGAATGCAGATCCCCAAAACTCAAGGACTCTCACAGCCCTGAGGATGGAGATTCTGCAGACTCCAAGGATGGAGATACCCCAACCCAAGAACAAAGAACTTCCACAGAGAAACAGACCCCCTCCAGGACAACTCAAGGATGCAAATCTTCCCCAATGCCACAAAGGGCAATCACCCCCTAGGACATCAGTGGCTGGAGTCTTCACCCCACCCTGCCCTGGGCAGGACCTGGGGGCATTACTGTGGTCTGGTAATGGCCACCTCCCAAACTGCAACCCCAAAGGAGCCACCACTCTGCTCCTTTTGGCAGCGAGTGAGGCAGCGGGGACTGAGGAACCTCGCTGCGTCGGCTGCCTTCAGGTGGCTGGGGAAGCTGAGGGGAACTGGCTGGGAACATCTGGAATATATTCATTTTATGGCATGTTTCATATCACAGACAGGTACTTTGAAGCAGTTAAGTAGTAGCAGGGCAGCACGTCCCCATGGGTGGGCTGCGGTTTGCGCTTTCAGCCCGGGCTGCCCCGGCATGACAAAGGGGCTGGGGAGACTGAGCTGACGTTTTCCAAACACAGCTTTGTGCCTCTGGGGGCAAATCCAGCTAGAAATTAAAACCCAAAAGGCCAAAAAAAAAAAAAAAAAAAAGTAGTCTAAGCTCTATAGTTGTCCAACTGCTTTGCAAGGCATTTGGGANTGGCCCCTGCATCTAAGTGGTGTTGATCTCCACATCAGGCTATTAACAGCCCCATCACAAATTGTAAATGACTCAGATAAATTAAATGGCTTAGCAGCTGTGAGGAAAGGCCCTTCTGAAGATTCATTTGTTTTACAGAAAAGAAATTAGCTGGGAATTTAAAATCTTTTCCAGCAGCTTGATGCAGACACCCTGTCAAACCCACATATTGCCGCTCACATAGCCCTGGGAGGCAGTCGGCCCCAAAAGGAAAAGTCAGAGAATTGCAGAATCCCAGAATGGTTTGGGTTTGAAGGGATCTTAAAGATCATTTAATTCTAAACCCTCTGCCACAGGCAGGGACACCTCCCATTAAACCAAATTTCTCCAAGCCTCGCCCAGCCTGGTCTTGGACATTTCCAAGGATGTTCTCTGGGCAGCCTGTGCCAGGGCCTCAACACTCTCACAGGGAAGAATTTCTTCCTAATATCTAATATCTCTTTCAGTTTAGCACCATTAAAGCCCTCCGAGCACCCACAGGTGGGGGAGGCAGGCGTGCTCCCATTAGCGTGCCACTAACGAGGCTGTGCCTTCTCCTAGCAAACCTATTAAAAGCCTCAACCCATGAAGCAGTTCTGAAAATGAGAAGATTTGACCCAGAACACCCCCATGCTGAGGGAAAGGCGGTACCTGAGCTGCAATAGAAAAAGAAAGGGGGGACAGTAACACGGGGCAAGGAGTTGGGGTGGCACCCCTGGCTGCAGGGAGCTGCAGTGATTTACCCCCCAAAGCAGGGAGCCCCTGTTTTGCTCCCATGTTAATACAAGAAATTCATGGACTATACCTCCCTACCTTCACAGGCAATGCCCAACTCCCCATCCCCTTTTAGTTCATGCAAAATTGAGGGATTGTTCACCTTCAGACACTATTTTGCCAGCAGCAGAAACTCAAATGCCTTTTAGTAGAAGTTCAGAGGTATAAAAGATGCAAAACACCCCTAAATTATTCACATGGCTTTTCAATCAAAGCCCCACTCTGGGATAAAGGGAAGGATTTGATGACCCTGGGATGCCTCCTCACTCCTACCTGGATAGAAAAACCCTTCTTGTATTTACTGTGTAGAAGTGAATGGGGGAGAGGATGAAATAAAAGGGTTTCCCTCATCCAGAAAGGGCTGGAGAGTGAGGAATGCAAGGAGCACCTATTTTTCAGGTGCATCCAAGCGGAGTATCCTGGTTGCATTTGCCCCACTGAAGCTTTTCCAAACTTTTATAGCACCAGAGGAGCAAAATTAAAGTGGAGCATTGGAAGAGAAACTGCAAGCCAAGAAACCCAGCAAGAAGGGATAGAAGCAAACAAGGGGGGG